>NQII01005494.1:4152-17430 GCA_002778355.1 Clitarchus hookeri
AAAAAAAAAAAAAAAAAAAAAAAAAAATTTACAAAAGGAGAACATTAGTTTTAATTCATCTCAATTCTTAGTACACAGTGAAGTACACCTTCATTATTTTTACTAATACATGTAAGTGTACTTGGAGGATGCATATGAATAATTAGGCCTAACACAAATACAATAACACCAAACAATTCAACAGAGGAAAAATATGCATTATTTGCACAACCTTTGGCACATGTCACTTGAAAAGATCACACACTGATAAGCATTGAATATTTAAACCAAATTTCTGAACAATGCCATCCTCCTGCACTAAACTAAATCTACTCACACTTACTTATCATTATTGGCTTCTAAACATTAGCTATTTTGTAGTGTACAGCTACTTGTATTTAGTTCACAAAACTGAAACAAATTTTAACATTTGACTTGCATGGAATTGCTTGCTCTAATTGGCAATAAGATCTCTTTTTATTTCACGAGTACATTATAGGTAGAAACTTGCATGCTGTATATTTGGAATCTGATGACTCCTATACTATACGCACATTGTACAGCAGTTATAGTCTACCGGTCAACGAATGTATATGAGTGAATACTTACAGCATGCAGAACAATACACACCACCAATGTAACATTTTCCTGACAAAAATACTGAAACTATTCACAAACACTGATAAGTGATCCTGGTGCGACAGAAATGTACGTTAGGCTAGTGATGGTTCTCTGGACTACTTGCTACTGCAATAACCATTGTTAAAACTAATTCTCACCAACTGACAGTTCTGGCAGTAACTTAAAAAACTGAAGCATTGGAATGTAAAACAATAGTCGTCACCCTACTTCCAAATCAGAAAGGGGTGTATAACAATTTAGTTATCTAACAATCGTCCATCAACAAACATTTCCAATTACATATTAACTTTCAGCTTTCCTGAAAACAATTCTCGGAACACAGCACAATTATTTACATTATAGTAAATACAGGACATTTCATAGTTTAGCTGTGAATGTGCATGTCTAAAAATGTCAATCAGTTTATCTGGTTTACAATCACATTGGTATAATGGCCCTGACATTCACTGTTAATAAACTACACCCAGCTCATTTTCTAACAGTTTATTCTTTAGGAAGCCACCCACATATATGCATATAAACATTTTTCATCTTCTTTCACTATGTATNGGACATTTCATAGTTTAGCTGTGAATGTGCATGTCTAAAAATGTCAATCAGTTTATCTGGTTTACAATCACATTGATATAATGGCCCTGACATTCACTGTTAATAAACTACACCCAGCTCATGTTTCTAACAGTTTATTCTTTAGGAAGCCACCCACATATATGCATATAAACATTTTTCATCTTCTTTCACTATGTATNTTTCTAACAGTTTATTCTTTAGGAAGCCACCCACATATATGCATATAAACATTTTTCATCTTCTTTCACTATGTATCCAACACCCCAATAAAGATGACTAGAGGAGTAAATTAGCTACCATTGAACACAATAAAAAATTGGGAGCTGCAATCAATTTCCAGGAGTGTGGGGCAAAGAAGATTGCATTGAAACGAAGCCACACACCACGGAGACATGAAGGATTTTTGTAGGTGTTAAAATTGCCAGCGTTGGTATTTTTCTTTAAAGTGTTGGTGAGGCATACTGTGATAAAAACATGTCTGAGCAAGGGTTACTGCGGGCCAACTCTCATTTAGGAAAAAATACTTTGGCTGCTTCATCAGTTTCTATACCCACTTCCTCGAGGAATTCAGCTTTAGTTTTGGGGTAATTTTCCAAAATTGCATCCACCATAGCCATACATATCGATTTCCTTTTCCGCCATTCTTTAACATATTTGTCGTATTCCTTGACAATGGCTTCTTTTTCTTTCGCCGATATCTGAACAGGATTAAGAGTTATTTTTTCCCACTTCGCATTTAACACTTCAATTTGTGTGTCCAATAAAGAAATTTCATTACGAAGTTCTTCAGTTATTGGTTCAGACTTCAGTTCTTTTGAATTTTTTTGACACTTATTTAAATCTTTTTCTACAAGCTGCAACTCTGCTGTAATACTCTGTTCGTCTGCATCAAGATCACTCAAATTTTTATTTAAATCGTTTAGAGAAGTGTCACTGCATTGTTTTATACCGTAAATTTTTTGTTTCCCATACACTTTCACAATAACTTCATCCAAATCAACAAGTTTATCCAAAGACTTTTGAATAACAGCCTTTCCAAACTCCTTATGCAGGTTAGTAGCTATGTCGATGGCATTGTACGGGCGATTTTGATCACGAAGATACTTACGAACTGCTTCTACTGCTTCCATTTCTTACGCATTTGCTAAATAAACTCATCTGCACAATTCAAATTTCCCAGACCGCAGTTTCAGTTTAGCAGAAGCTGGGCAGAAAAATTGGTCACCTGTCAAAACTTGAAGAAAAATATAAACAAAGTATTTGCCCGCCAAAACTGAATAATACCGTGAAACCCCCATAAAACTCGGGCTTTGTCTTAATATAAGTTTTAGAATTGTTTTTCGATAACAGTTATTTTTTAAATATAAATAATAAAAATGCATATTATATTTATATGTATTTTACGAAAATATAACAACGTTTCGAATTCATTTTCAACCATTTAAAGTAATAGTAAATAATGTAGGAATTATGTTTATTTTCTACATTCAGAAAAAAGCCCAATAGCGTGAATTTTGCTATTCCAGGAAAAGTAATTATTTCAAAATCAGCGCTAGCCGCTAATACGTGTCATCGCCATTTTGGGTTGGTCTTGGCTGTTTTTGTTTATATACAGCTCGTTCAGCGAAATGGAAATACGATTTATTGCGAATTGTGCCAATAGTAATTTGTAAATAGTTTTAACTATTGTTACGTGAGAGTCAAGATCATATACAGGATAAGGCTCATTACACTTGGTAAGTGTCTTTTTTCAAGTGTGCTTATTTGGGATGTGTTTGAGGCGCCAAAATATCGTTTGGCCTACGAGTTTCTAATATTTGTTGTGAAACTTTTTGATCTTTTACGTGGGTTCTACGTTTTTATCGTTACTTTCATGTGTGTAAAATGCAATGATGTCAATAATGGTCTATGTGTGCAGGGAGAATACATATTTTGATCCTGTATTCAGTATCATGTTATCTACCCATTGGCTTCGGGCACGAGAAAAATGTATCGGAAACATGCGTTAGAGATATTGGGATGAAAATTGTGATACAGCATGTAGGCCTATATAATTCCAATTTGAGTCTGTGTTGAATATATTTCACAACTGTGATTTTGTCGTCTAAAACTCTAACTTGCAGAATAACATCCTGTTATTCTAAATGTGATGTCATGAATTTTTCGGAGCTCCATCAAACGTACAAATTGGTCTCCAAAATATCTTTCTGAATATCTACAAATTGGTTTAAAAATCTATCAATTTACTAGGTTTTTTTTAAAACAAAAAGTTATAACATACCGTAGATTTCATAATGGGCTGAAAGCACTGGATACAGAACATATGATTAAATGTATATAAATTACAGCTAATAACAGGATCTGTACACTAACAAATATACACAACTGTTAAAAATAACAATAGGTCTTACACAGTGTTTATTATATTTGTAATTACATACATAATATATATAATTAAATACAGCAAATAAATGCCAACCACAAAGTCCAGAAATCTTATGATATGCAAACCTGAGCTGCTCTGCTTCTTGGAGCACAAAATAAACATTGCAAAGGGCCACACCCATTTACCTGCTTCATATTGTGATACAAACAGATATATACTGTTTACACAGTAATTATAAAGACTAGCGACTGTTACGAAAATCGGGGGTAATTATTAAGTTTAGGGGCTCTTCTGTAAAAATAAATAAAATTCACGGAAAATGGTATATTTCCACACTACTAATGATGCAGAAAACGAATATACTAGGGGCATTAACGTCCAACTAATTTCGTAATATGTGCCCACCTAACCTAACAGAACCTAACCCCACAATGGGTGAATCACTATTTTACATTTTAAAACTAACCTAGGGTTGTTTGGTTTTACACTAACCTAGGATTTTTGGATTTTATACTAACGTAGGATATTAGGATTTTACACTAACCTAGGATGTTTGGGTTTTACACTAAACTACGAATTTAGGATTGTAGGGATTTAAAGGAATCGTAAAACACACCAAAAGAATGTAAATTGACTCACCTAGGTAGGGGGCTGGTATAATTCCTCTGACGTTAAGACGTAAACAAACATATTTTGCAAGTTTTTTGAATATGCTCTACTTATTTTAACAGTACACCTTCTTGAATATGAACAAGGTAAGCTGTGCAGAACCGATTAATGCAACTTTTCTTGGTCTAGGACATTTCGTTCAGAAACATAAACAAACTGGCTATACTGCTCATTTCGCAATTTTGTTCAATTTTTTTAAATATGGTATACTTATTTTAAAGCTACGCCCCTAGTATATTCGTGTTCTACATGATTAGTAGAGTAGAAATATACCTTAATTTTGAAATTTTTTGTGTTTTTCAGAAAAGCCCCTAATCTTAATAATTACAAGTAATTATTAAGTTTAGGAGCTTTTCCGTAAATAATAAAAAAAACCTCCAAAAAGTGGTATATTTCGACTCTAATAATCACGTAGAACACGAATATACTAGGGGCATTAACGTCAGACTAATTTCGTAATATGTGCCCACCTAACCTAACAAAACCTAACCCCACGATGGGCGAATCACTATTTTACATTTTTAAACTAACCTAGGATTGTTGGGTTTTACACTAACCTATGATGTTAGGGTTTTAAACTAACCTAGGATAGTAGGGTTTTACACTAACCTAGGATGTTTGGGTTTTACACTAACCTAGGATGTTTGGGTTTTACACTAACCTAGGATGTTTGGGTTTTACACTAACCTAGGATGTTTGGGTTTTACACTAACCTAGGATGTTTGGGTTTTACACTAACCTAGGATGTTTGGGTTTTACACTAACCTAGGATGTTTGGGTTTTACACTAACCTAGGATGTTTGGGTTTTACACTAACCTAGGATGTTTGGGTTTTACACTAACCTAGGATGTTTGGGTTTTACACTAAACTACGAATGTAGGATTGTAGGGATTTAAAGGAACCGTAAAACACACCAAAAGAATGTAAATTGACTCACCTAGGTAGGGGGCTGGTATAATTCCTCTGACGTTAAGACGTAAACAAACATATTTTGCAAGTTTTTTAAATATGCTCTACTTATTTTAACAGTACACCTTCTTGAATATGAACAAGGTAAGCTGTGCAGAACCGATTAATGCAACTTTTCTTGGTCTAGGACATTTCGTTCAGAAACATAAACAAACTGGCTATACTGCTCATTTCGCAATTTTGTTCAATTTTTTTAAATATGGTATACTTATTTTAAAGCTACGCCCCTAGTATATTCGTGTTCTACATGATTAGTAGAGTAGAAATATACCTTAATTTTGAATTTTATTGTGTTTTTCAGAAAAGCCCCTAATCTTAATAATTACAAGTAATTATTAAGTTTAGGAGCTTTTCCGTAAATAATAAAAAAAACTCCAAAAAGTGGTATATTTCGACTCTACTAATCACGTAGAACACGAATATACTAGGGGCATTAACGTCAGACTAATTTCGTAATATGTGCCCACCTAACCTAACAGAACCTAACCCCCCGATGGGTGAATCACTATTTTACATGTTTTAACTAACCTAGGATTGTAGGGTGTTAATCTAACCTACAAATTTAGTCTAATCTAGGATTTTAGGCATTTAAAGGAACCGTAAAACACACCAAAACAATATGAATTAACTCACCTAGGTAGGTGGCGGGTGCAATTCCACTGTCCACGACTCATTCAACTGACCTCAATCCACAAAACATCACCATCTACTAAAACATCCAAGTAACACCTGCCACGTAGGCGAATATTACGCACAGAAGCACTCGTTCTTGCACCTTCTATTCTTAAATCACAAGCCAATCAGACGTCACAACACACGCCCGCAATAACACAACCACACCGTTTCGGATCTGAACAGCAACTGAAATTCCATGACGGTGACGTCTAAAGGCAGTGACGATGACGTCTTCAGACTTTATGATGTCAACGACCTACAGCCAATAAGGTGACGGCACAATGCCGAAAATCATGGCGTCCGACGTACACAAAGCGGCGGGCTGCTCGTACCTTCAACTATTTTATTTAATACATTCTACTTATTTTAACATTATGCCTTTNTACACAAAGCGGCGGGCTGCTCGTACCTTCAACTATTTTATTTAATACATTCTACTTATTTTAACATTATGCCTTTCTGAATATGAACTAGGTAAGCTGTGCAGAACCCATTAAAGCTACTTTTGTTGGTCTAGGACGTTTCCTTCAGAAAAGCCGCTACACAATTTTGGTATCTAGTAACAGCAATATCCCTTTAAGTAAAAATCTTGACACTTACCTTCTCAACCAATGTATCCTAATATTACTTCGGCTCTACATTGCTATTTTACACTTGTATATCTTGATAATTTTTTCGTCCAATATGTCACCATCACACTTGTTAGAAACTTATCTTACAATGCTTACACTAAAAACCCTACTACATATCTCACTTCACACACATACTAAACTGCATATTTATTATTCTCTACACTCTTTTTACCCATACTTTCGTAGTTTAGTTTCAACTTTTTTTTGTATCACAAACCGATCTGGCGCTGTACTCATTTTACCATTTACTTACTGACACTAAATGGTTGATTCATTTCTGTTCATAAGCATGACATATTTTCTGTTCACCTCCCAAATATTTCCTATGTTAACTTTGGATACTTTCAGATAATACAACACATAAAATTTTTACCATTATTTTTTTTTTGCAACTATCCACGATAGGTACTTGCTAACATCATTACTGTCATGTGCGTTGATGTATTGATCATGTTTGGGATATACAATTGAACCACATTTTTACCCATGCAGTTGTCTTTATCTTGTCAGCTCTCGCCTCTATAGAAATCAAGATGCAAGCTGAATACAAAAATGTGCCTGCACAGAAATGAATATGCAACTTAGGTGTAGTCCAAAATAAGTTAAATTTTTCCCCAATTGTTTTTGGGAAATGTTACTAAACTATACAATTATCCATCTTTCATTTTTAAATTTATTAATTTATAAAAACAGTAATTTTTTACATTAGCAACTTTTCCAAAAATTGGAAAAATGTTCTTGAAAAAAGGCTTACAGAAGTTGTATATTAATTTCCGCAGGCGTGTGTTTGAGTGGTCAATCAGCATCTGAAATAATGCTGTAGTTGGGAGGACTATGAAGATAAAAAAAATTTGAGGTAAAAAAATGAAAACAATGGAAACAAAATCAACTAATTACTCCAGAAAACTAATTACACATAAATCCAACGGTACTCTGTTTATTTACCTACTTCGTAGTAGAGTATGAGTATCCTCCACGCTTGCTTCGCTTGCACTTTTGGGAAGCAGAGCGTGCAAACTCATTAAATTATAAATGTTAAAGTATGCAAACTGGTACACCCAACACAGTGAGGGAATGGCTACAGCCTCAGTAGGATTAATATACTCACCTATTTAACATGCACTTTTTGATTACTTCAACATGCCCCAGTAGACTGCAAACAACAAAAATATTCAATTTTATCTGCAAATTTTACAACCTTTATACATTGTAACGTTGGGCGCTACAGTTACATCGGCTATAAGTTGTCACTCGGCTATAACTTATCACTCGACTGGCTCAGAGGTAGTACACGAGACTCTGTAAAATGGACGCCAATTAATTATAAAGTAAAGTTCCGGTGTATTTTGTTCCATACTTTTATTTATTATTGAAGTGACACAGTTCACATACGAAGTTCAGAGTATGCAGAGTACGAACCGTTCACAGATAAATACACACGGGCAGAACAGAACCACAGTCATTTACGAATTAATACGTTTCTTAAAAACTGGCCCAAAGAAATAAGAAATGCGGCGATCTCCCACATCGGCGTAGAAATAATCTTGTAAGTTCATGTTTGCCGATGTGGGGGTTAGAGTCACACCCGACGCGGCCTAGACGACCATTCTACCACTGAACAGAAGGGCGACTGCCTTCCAACTGACCTCGCCGCAGACTGACTTTCAACTGACTTCGCCGCCGACTGACCTGAAGTGACTTGAAGGGCTACATGCACACATGTCTTTTTGCTGCCTATCACCGCCCTCTCCTGAGATAAGAGTCTGGCCACGCACGCTCTCCACGCGTTATCGATACTGCGTCGTACAAACTAAAACTGCGCCGTCAACATACAGATAAACGAACTTCTCGTATAAAACTTATTGACGCAGTCTGAAAAAAGCTTATCTAATGTTGACGCTTAACAAAAACTCCAACATTCGAAACGAAACTGCAAACGTATGCCAGATAAACAAACTATCACGGTAAAACGAACCACCGCTGCTTTAATTTCAAATCCAGATAAAAANTATGCCAGATAAACAAACTATCACGGTAAAACGAACCACCGCTGCTTTAATTTCAAATCCAGATAAAAATATTACGAAGCTTACAAAAGCGAAAGAAAATAAAACACGTGTCCCGGTCCCGAAAATTAAGAATACTGCGTCATTACAACATGTGTTGCACTTCACCTTGCACAGCGAAACACAGAGATCAAACAAATGTTCAAAAAGAAGTGGCCAGGATTGTAGGATGCTACCAAGTTCGTTGATGTTCAGGGAACACCCTCGAGCCAATCCACAAACCCTAAAGCAATAGAACATGCACTCTTCGGTTCTAATTCACAAATATTCACATGGTTATATTGAGAAGGCACCACACGAAAGCTACATGCCTATGTGTACTGCCAAATACACTCACCAATACCCAGAGCATATCACACTCATATCATTCACTGCTACAATACACTATGTACTATGAAGCAATTTCTTCAATACCTACATCAGTGTAACAGATATGTAAAATCACACATATCAGTACTTTTAGACTGTGAAGTATTGTGCAGGAAATGTTATGTCATTTTCTGTAACTATCGTGGGGATGTTGTCACCTTAAAGTAAAAACTTAATTGTCGGTTACGTAGCACAAAAAACAGTTCATGCATTTGCAATCTTATTTGCGACAGAGTACTAAACATTGAATCTCAGTCCAATGGTGAAGGTTAAGCAAAAAAAAAAAAACATTCTTCCCTTGAAGATATTGTTACCTACACAAATTGACCTATCTGAACTGCAGGCATAGGCTGTGAAATTCTAGATGTATGTAGCGGATTGACTCTTGGAGGTGTTGGTCATAACTTATAGAATTACCCATATTTCTACCAGAAATACAAACGTGCTGTAGAATCCTCCATATCTTGTCCATGGAAACAGTCTATCTTGTTGGCCTATTATAGCAATTCCCCAGCAAATTTGGCTCTGCATGATCAGTCTTCCTAATCTGGTTCTGCTGGAGTAGCCCGTCTCAGCTCAGCTTCTAAAATTGTTCTTCTAAAAAATTATAATTATTTTCCCCTGATATATTGGTAGGGTAATTATCTAGTTTAGGGGCTTTTCTGTAAAAAAAAAAAACCGAAAAGTGGTATATTTCGACTCTACTAATAACGTAGAACACGAATATACTAGGGGCATTAACGTCAGACTAATTTCGTAATATGTGCCCACCTAACCTAACAGAACCTAACCCCCCGATGGGTGAATCACTATTTTACATGTTTTAACTAACCTAGGATTGTAGGGTGTTAATCTAACCTACAAATTTAGTCTAATCTAGGATTTTAGGCATTTAAAGGAACCGTAAAACACACCAAAACAATATGAATTAACTCACCTAGGTAGGTGGCGGGTGCAATTCCACTGTCCACGACTCATTCAACTGACCTCAATCCACAAAACATCACCATCTACTAAAACATCCAAGTAACACCTGCCACGTAGGCGAATATTACGCACAGAAGCACTCGTTCTTGCACCTTCTATTCTTAAATCACAAGCCAATCAGACGTCACAACACACGCCCGCAATAACACAACCACACCGTTTCGGATCTGAACAGCAACTGAAATTCCATGACGGTGACGTCTAAAGGCAGTGACGATGACGTCTTCAGACTTTATGATGTCAACGACCTACAGCCAATAAGGTGACGGCACAATGCCGAAAATCATGGCGTCCGACGTACACAAAGCGGCGGGCTGCTCGTACCTTCAACTATTTTATTTAATACATTCTACTTATTTTAACATTATGCCTTCCTGAATATGAACTAGGTAAGCTGTGCAGAACCCATTAAAGCTACTTTAGTTGGTCTAGGACGTGTCCTTCAGAAAAGCCGCTACACAATTTTGGTATCTAGTAACAGCAATATCCCTTTAAGTAAAAATCTTGACACTTACCTTCTCAACCAATGTATCCGAATATTACTTCGGCTCTACATTGCTATTTTACACTTGTATATCTTGATAATTTTTTCGTCCAACATGTCACCATTACACTTCTTAGAAACTTATCTTACAATGCTTACACCAAAAACCCTACTACATATCTCACTTCACACACATACTAAACTGCATATTTCTTATTCTCTACACTCTTTTTACCCATTCTTTCGTAGTTTAGTTTCAACTTTTTTTTGTATCACAAACCGATCTGGCGCTGTACTCATTTTACCATTTACTTACTGACACTAAATGGTTGATTCATTTCTGTTCATAAGCATGACATATTTTCTGTTCACCTCCCAAATATTTCCTATGTTAACTTTGGATGCTTTCAGACAATACAACACGTAAAATTTTTACCATTATTTTTTTTTTGCAACTATCCACGATAGGTACTTGCTAACATCATTACTGTCATGTGCGTTGATGTATTGATCATGTATTGGAGTATACAATTGAACCACATTTTTACCCATGCAGTTGTCTTTATCTTGTCAGCTCTCCCCTCTATAGAAATCAAGATGCAAGCTGAATACAAAAATGTGCCTGCACAGAAATGAATCTGCAACTTAGGTGTAGTCCAAAATAAGTTAAATTTTTCCCCAATTGTTTTTGGGAAAAGTTACTAAACTAAACAATTATCCATCTTTCATTTTTAAATTTATTAATTTATAAAAACAGTAATTTTTTACATTAGCAACTTTTCCAAAAATTGGAAAAATGTTCTTGAAAAAAGGCTCTTAGGCTCTACAGAAGTTGTATATTAATTTCCGCAGGCATGTGTTTGAGTGGTCAATCAGCATCTGAAATAATGCTGTAGTTGGGAGGACTATGAAGATAAAAAAAATTTGAGGAAAAAAAATAAAAAATGAAAACAATGGAAACAAAATCAACTAATTACTCCAGAAAACTAATTACACATAAATCCAACGGTACTCTGTTTATTTACCTACTTCGTAGTAGAGTATGAGTATCCTCCATGCTTGCTTCGCTTGCACTTTTGGGAAGCAGAGCGTGCAAACTCATTAAATTATAAATGTTAAAGTATGCAAACTGGTACACCCAACACAGTGAGGGAATGGCTACAGCCTCAGTAGGATTAATATACTCACCTATTTAACATGCACTTTTTTATTACTTCAACATGCCCCAGTAGACTGCAAACAACAAAAATATTCAATTTTATCTGCAAATTTTACAACCTTTATACATTGTAACGTTGGGCGCTACAGTTACATCGGCTATAAGTTGTCACTCGGCTATAACTTATCACTTGACTGGCTCGGAGGTAGTACACGAGACTCTGTAAAATGGACGCCAATTAATTATGAAATAAAGTAAAGTTCCGGTGTATTTTGTTCCATACTTTTATTTATTATTGAAGTGACACAGTTCACATACGAAGTTCAGAGTATGCAGAGTACGAACCGTTCACAGATAAATACACACGGGCAGAACAGAACCACAGTCATTTATGAATTATTACGTTTCTTAAAAACTGGCCCAAAGAAATAAGAAATGCGGCGATCTCCCACATCGGCGTAGAAATAATCTCGTAAGTTCAAGTTTGCCGATGTGGGGGTTAGAGTCACACCCGACGCGGCCTAGACGACCATTCTACCACTGAACAGAAGGGCGACTGCCTTCCAACTGACCTCGCCGCAGACTGACTTTCAACTGACTTCGCCGCCGACTGACCTGAAGTGACTTGAAGGGCTACATGCACACATGTCTTTTTGCTGCCTATCACCGCCCTCTCCTGAGATAAGAGTCTGGCCACGCACGCTCTCCACGCGTTATCGATACTGCGTCGTACAATCTAAAACTGCGCCGTCAACATACAGATAAACGAACTTCTCGTATAAAACTTATTGACGCAGTCTGAAAAAAGCTAATCTAATGTTGACGCTTAATAAAAACTCCAACATTCGAAACGAAACTGCAAACGTCCGCCCGATAAACGTAAAACAGCAAACGTATGCCAGATAAACAAACTATCACGGTAAAACGAACCACCGCTGCTTTAATTTCAAATCCAGATAAAAATATTACAAAGCTTACAAAAGCGAAAGAAAATAAAACACGTGTCCCGGTCCCGAAAATTAAGAATACTGCGTCATTACAACATGTGTTGCACTTCACCTTGCACAGCAAAACACAGAGATCAAGCAAATATTCAAAAAGAAGTGGCCAGGATTGTAGGATGCTACCAAGTTCATTGATGTTCAGGGAACACCCTCGAGCCAATCCACAAACCCTAAAGCAATAGAACATGCGCTCTTTGGTTCTAATTCACAAATATTCACATGGTTATATTGAGAAGGCACCACACGAAAGCTACATGCCTATGTGTACTGCCAAATACACTCACCAATACCCAGAGCATATCACATATCATTCACTGCTACAATACACTATGTACTATGAAGCAATTTCTTCAATACCTACATCAGTGTAACACATATGTAAAATCACACATACCAGTACTTTTAGACTGTGAAGTATTGTGCAGGAAATGTTATGTCATTTTCTGTAACTATTGTGGGGATGTTGTCACCTTAAAGTAAAAATTTCATTGTCGTTTACGTAGCACAAAAAACAGTTCATGCATTTGCAATCTTATTTGCGACAGAGTACTAAACATTGAATCTCAGTCCAATGGTGAAGGTTAAGCAAAAAAAAAAAACATTCTTCCCTTGAAGATACTGTTACCTACACAAATTGACCTATCTGAACTGCAGGCGTAGGCTGTGAAATTCTAGATGTATGTAGC
>NQII01005494.1:19775-40920 GCA_002778355.1 Clitarchus hookeri
GTAAACATCAGTTACTCGTACATGTAGCGAGTATTTTTAATATGTTGTACTTATTTTAACAGTACGGCCGCTTCAATATCAACTAGGTAAGCTATGCTGAATTCATTAAAACAACTTCTGTTGACATAAAACGTTTCGTTCAAAACGTAAACAAACTGTCAGAAACAGTCACCTCACAAACTTGTTCAATTTTTAAAAATATGTTGTACTTATTTTAAAGCTATGCCCCCAATATATTCGTGTTCTACGTTATTAGTAGAGTCGAAATATACCACTTTCTGGAGTTTTTTAAAATTATTTTCAGAAAAGCCCCTAATCTAGAAAATTACCTAGTTTTATATTACCTATAAAATAATGGACCAATAATTTCACAACAAATGCTGAAAATGTATGGGGCCACTAGTTTCTTGTGGTTTTCAAGTTTAGAGATTTGTAATGCACAAAACAACTAGGTTTGTTTTGTAGAAATGATAGTACCTCAAGAAAATCCTCCAGTCAGTGGCAATATCCATCAGATCTCCGAGGTGGAAAAATTGGGTGTAACACTGCCGGGATTCTAACTCAAAATCACCTTGACAGGAGGTCACTGTGCTAGCCACACAATCATTGTTGCTCCCTTATGCTTTCAAACCTCTTGGGATAGACTCTTCTAGGTCTCAAACGGTGTTACGTTTGGTTCCTTTCCACTTTAGCAACAACTGCCACTGAAACTCTCCCATATTCTCACTGTGCACTTACATTTTGTGTGACACCCATGAGAGAAAATAATATGCTTGATAAGATAGTGTTGTAAATGCATTTAGAAAATCTTGAATCAGAATGGTGTGAAGGAACAAGACAGTTACTTTCCAGTATCACATTAAAATTTTGGGTTACAAATTTATTACTATTTTTGAAAAAATAATTTGGTGTAGAGATGTTTTTTGTTCATCTTGCTCAGTTTTATCAATTATGCTAAGAGAAAAATCCAATAAACAGTTTTATATACTCCATTTAATATAAGTTCATTAAATTTTGACAGTTCTAGAAATGTAGTGTGTCGACCACAAATGCTGTGTGTGATCAATGTAGGTAACCATTCTAGCTTACTTTATTTTTGTTATGGCCAAGTTATACTACTGGGGGTCTGTTTATTTTATTGCAGGCAGATTGGGTTTAGAGAGGCTTTAGTATAACGTCTATGAGACAGCATTGTTTTGCACCACTTCTTATGAGACGGTATAATTTTGAATTACATATGTATTGTTTTAATAGACCAGTAGACAATTTTGTTTGTACGGAAGTAATATTCATATTATTATAACCTGTAAAGTATTAACCTCGCTGAAAGAAGAAAACGCAATAAATATTATGTTGGTTGTACCTACGAGAATAATAATCACATTCCGTATGTACATAAATATTTTTGGCGAAATTAACCTTACAGTTGTTGGATTTCTCATATAATAAAAATGTTATTTTAACACTACAAAACAATATTGAAATGGTATTTTTATAGAACACTTAGACTTACGGTTCGTAGTTCCCATTTGCAACTCCTGAACACACATGGTTCTGTGGCATTCCTTGGACACGTTTGTCTGCCAATGATAAATCATTTGGAGAATCATTCAGTATATACAACACTTCACTGGTTTCCNTCCTTGGACACGTTTGTCTGCCAATGATAAATCATTTGGAGAATCATTCAGTATATACAACACTTCACTGGTTTCCCAAGAGTAATAAACTGTGGAACGAAAATAACTTTGGCGCTTCATAACACACAACCGTACCGAAAATGGTAGACCAAGCCATACACGTGTTTATAATATTACATTTCACGCAAGAAAACTCACTACAAAGGCACCCCTACAACCAACTATGCTTATTGAAATTAAATACAGAAATCATTAACTACTGATGAAATATTCCGATAGCACCAGTAAGGTACTCTCATAAACGTGATGGGGAAATATCACATGCACAATGGCGTTAACAGAGCTGGAAACGTTTCACGGACTGTAACTGTCCATATGCTCCGCCATAATTACTAAATATGTCTTTTAACCAATTCGATTAGAAGCAAAAAAAAATTGTAAATTACCTTAAATACGTAATTTAAACCACAGATGTTGTAAGTATAATTTAGGTTTTGAATTACAACCTTCAGTTTTAAGTACTAGTTTCTTCAATATCATCATAAATGTTGCCAACATAACATATGTCCTGCAACAAATAATCAGCTGATAAAATATTTTGCAAATGAGAGCATGTATAATGANGTTGCCAACATAACATATGTCCTGCAACAAATAATCAGCTGATAAAATATTTTGCAAATGAGAGCATGTATAATGAATGTGTAGGTTGGTCACATTGTCTGTCAAACTTTAGTGTATTTATATGAAATGCAGAATACAAATAATCAAGCGTTCAAAAAATAACTTTACAGCAAGATGTCACTACCATAAATCTTTTGCTACAGTTTGTAATTCAGTAATTATCTTCATAATAACCTTGGTGATCATCATATTCATCTTGGTGATCATTATCATAATCATCTTGGTGATCATTATCATAATCATCTTGGTGATCATTATCATAATCGTCTTGGTGATCGTCGTCATAACCCCCTCTGTGATCGTCATCATAACCCTCTCTGTGATTGTCATAATAACCCTCTCTGTGAAAGTCATCATAACTGTCTGATTGTCATCATAATGTTCAACAGGTGACATATTGAAATTGTGATTCATTATTGTGCCTTGGGCAAAGTTCAAAAAAATTTGTTTACTATAATGTAATTTGTTTGATCACCGTTAATGTGGTAATTCATTATGTTTCATCCCAATCCTTTTGAATAATTTTCTCTATCCTTAATCTTTTAATTTACACCCTTCACAAAAAATTGTGTGTCCAGTTTGTGACTTCATCTTAATTGCTCTCTGTAATTTCATTGTGCATACTAACTAAATACAAGATTCATTTTCACATGTCACTTGGAATGCATCAATACCACATTTAATTTGACCCTTCCAAATTTGTCTTGTCATCATCAAAATTTAATTTTGTGACACATGAAGTAAATTTGGAACATAACAATCCAAACCATATACTGTTACTCAATTTCACCATAGTATCAACTGAATTTTCTGAATGCAGTAGTTCTTACCATCGGTTATAAGAAAAATTTTCTTCAATAATAACAGTTATTAACAGTTATATTGTGTGTGTTATTGCTCAGTTTTTGTTTGTTGTTATAATGTTTCGGAAGCAATTTTTTAATTTTATTTTTCAGATTCTGGTGCCAATAATTAACAACCATGTTTTATGCACATTTTGTGTTGGCGAAGAAGGGGCCACTGGCCAGAATTTGGTTGGCAGCCCATTGGGACAAGAAGCTTACAAAAGCTCATGTTTTTGAAACCAACATTGAGAAGTCTGTTGATGGCATTTTACAGCCAAAGGTAAATTTTTTATTTTTATTTAGTTATTTTTTCTTTTCCAAAAAAATAAGAAAGTGGTCTAAACATAATTTTTAAGTTTGTTTGAGGCTTAACATGAATGAGTTTTTTGTGCAGTATAGGGTTAACTTTTTGATGTTTTCTTAATCCCTATCACTTAATTACATGTTATTGATTAGAAATTTATACCAAAAAATATGGAAAACCCATGTGGGTATCCAAAACCTATTGTTCATGTATAAAATCTGGTTTGAAAATGTTTGCAGGTGAAGATGGCTTTACGTACATCAGGCCACTTGCTACTGGGTGTGGTAAGGATATATTCAAGAAAGGCAAAGTATCTTCTGGCAGATTGTAATGAGGCATTTGTCAAAATTAAGATGGCCTTCAGGCCTGGCATGGTGGATCTGCCAGAAGAGAATCGTGAAGCAGCTGTGAATGCTATCACCTTGCCAGAGGTGTTTCATGACTTTGATGCCATTCCTGAGCTGAAGTAAGTGGTCTTTTGGTTAAGTAGNATTCTTTTTGTGATGTTTTAGTGATGTTGACATTGAAGCACAGTTCAGTTTGAACCAGTCTCGTGCCGAAGAAATAACAATGCGTGAAGATTATGGGAATATATCTTTGGTCACAAATGATGAAGGATTTGGAGATATGGGATTCGATACTGAACCGCCAGAATTAATACGAAATGTCTCTAATTTGGAGCCATCTCTAGATCAGGTAAAGTTGGGTAATTTTCTAGGTCTTCAAATTAAAGAGATTCTCTTTTGAAAATAAACTATTAAAATATTTTGTTTGGCCAAATTTTCACTAATAATAAATCTTGCATTTGCCTAAAATGAGTTTTAAGGGGTATCTCTTAGGAAAATATTTTTAACACCTCAAGGTTATGTCTGTCTATAAGGAAGCATTGTGATGGTCTTCTCAAGACTGCGATGTCCATTCCCGGGAAGTTTAATTTCTTAAAAGTTAACTCTGTAACAATAGGATATCAATAGATTAAACTACAGATGCCACTTTGTGCTTTTCTCCTGCTATTTTAATTTATTTTCACTATTAGTTCCTCCTTAAACATATTTCATACGATAAAAGCAAAAAGGGTCAACTGTAGTTAATTGTTTTTACCTTTGCTGAAAAATCATCATATTCCCAGAATATTAATTTACTGAGATAACGTGTATATGCATTCTTGTGACATTGCTCCATCTCACAGATATCTGACGTGCAGTATACAGTATGCTTGTCATATCAGTGTAATTCCATAGTACAGTGAACTGTGCCACGAGTGTGGGCTTGTTGTGGTTGTGGCACATGCCTTATGTGGTAATTTTTAAATGCAGTCTTGCTTCAGACTATAAAGTACACTCTACCTAATTACTCTCATTTAAAATGAGGAAATTTTTGTTTTCTTGTTTGCTGTAATTATATAATAACTTTGACCCTGTAAGTTGAAACACTTGTGTATAGTAATTAATGTCAACAGCTCCTAGTTTTCTCTTAGCCCCTTGTACACATGAAGGGATTTGAATGTGTTGCTTACTTTCTTTTGCCTCTTCTCTCACCTATGCAGTCTTTGGTTGGCTACACAGTTACAAAAACAAGGGGAAGTATTGATCAATGGGTGGCAATAAGAGGGGAGGTAGGGTATGATAAAGAAGCATTCGTGAGTATTGTTATGTGATTATGAAGACAGTTCTAATCAAGAGTGGCATCTGCAGATAGCATACAGCCTTCAACTTTCTGTATAAGGTCAGAACGACAAATAAAGGTCATTGTTTGTAAAACAAATGCTTGCAACAAATAATAAATGTGCAGTGCAGTTTATGTTTGGAAGTTGTCTTACTGAAGTGGTTCAAATGGCTATGATTATTTTTCACTATTTTTATGTGTGTTTATAGTTGAGTGATGGCAGTAGAATTGTTTTTCTAACTATCTGTGAATATTGTTTTTTATAATTTTAGTGATCTTAAGAATTCCCTTGGGTCACACCTGCAAAGTGCCACCGGCAAGTGTTCTGCCACATTGTATTTTGTAGTTACAGTAAACACTCGTTTTTATGACCCTAGCAATAGCGACCCTCTCGGAATAACAACATTCTTTTTTGGATAACTATGAAAAAAAAAAANGTTCTTTTTTGGGTAACTATGAAAAAAAAAAATAGATTTGAAAGGTTTTCCCGATGAAGACCCCTTCAAAATAACAACTCTTTTCCTGGGAACCATGAAAAGTGTTAGAACCAAGAGTCTATTATAATTATTTGGCTTCTGAGAACCTAATTACAGTCAGAGAGCATGGGGTTCCGTTCGAAAAAATGCATTATAACATTGCATAAAATGGTGAAGTGTTGCCTTTACTGCACAACAAATTTGGATTTAATCGTAATTTACAGTAGCAACATTTCATCTTGCTGTTGCAGCACAGTTCCACTGAATTTAATATCAAGGTGTTTATGGAAGTTTCTAAATCATTTATCATTTTGATTACTGACTACTTGTTCATACAAACTGATTTTTGGTGAGTATTGTCTCCTATTTTTTTCAGTGTAGTGCAGAAAATTTGTGAGAGCAACAGATTAAAATGCTTCCTGCAATGGATAGGTGAACAAAAGACTGTTTTGATTTTCATATTGAATTCAAATAGATTAATAAGTACAAACAGTCTTTGCAGCAGGTCTGTTTTAGTGTTGTCGTAAATTCTGTAATTATATTTTGTTGCATGTGCAACTTTGATTTCAACATAATGCATTTTGAACAGCAAAAGCCCTTTGTTGACTGAACTTTTAAGTTACATAGACTTGATAAGCTTGTAAAGTACAAAATATGACATTTTTTGTTGCAACACTTCTGCTATATTTTCTTAAAATGAATGTTATTCTGGTATTATTACTATTAATGTTAGAATAATTTCCAAATTGAAAAATGATTGGCATTATGGCAAGCTGACTTTACTTTTTATGTGCCCCAAGCATGCGCGAGTTCATGCGTGTGTTTTGTGGTGCAGGCCAGCTTGCTGTTCAGTGATGGCCCACCAGTGGAGCACATGGAAGTCCTCGAGAAGGAGAAGGAGCCTCAACCTTCAACGTCTGGAGGCCAGTCTTCTCGCTCTGCCATGGAGATAGATGCTCCTATCAGAGACGATGGCTTCGGGGGAAATCTTGGCCAAGACATTATAGGTAACTTACCTTCACTGCTATGGGTCAGTGTGCTGCATTATGTTGGTAATTAGTGACGNTTGGCCAAGACATTATAGGTAACTTACCTTCACTGCTATGGGTCAGTGTGCTGCATTATGTTGGTAATTAGTGACGTCAGATAGAATAAAAATATCACAATATGGTACAGAAATGCCCAAAGTAAATTACTTAATGAGATTCATTTCCTGCCTGTGTTTCTCTCTATCTGTGTGTGTGCCCGTGTATACCTGAATCTAAGACTATATTTTTTGCCAAATTAGTATTTATGAAAAGCAGGGGTCGTCTTAAATTCGCATACTTAATTTTTAATCATGTAATGTTTTTGGAACAGGTGGTATGAATGATTATATTTAATCTATGGGGCAATGGATTTTGTACTGGGTAGAAGCAACAAATGATGCGCTGAGTGCTTCTTTGTGGAGACAAGTTTTACTATACTATTGCTCGTTGCAACTCGTTTGTTTACTGTGGTTTTTTTTTTTTTTACCCACTTTCACATTTATGTTTGTTACAAAGTGGAATAAATGACTGATCATGTGGAGAAAAGAGTTTCACCATTAAGTAAATTAAACAAAGGAGATGACAAAACAGACAGTGAAGGTAGTGAAAGCGGGGAGGAAGCTGAAGAAACTGACTGAATCATTTTGAGATTTATTTTCTGCTCTGAAGACTTTACCTATGGGTTAAGAAGGAAGCAAAACTCATAAACCATGGTTTGTCCTGTATAGTAATGGCAAGTAAGTTATTGTAAGTTCAAATGTATAGATCTTAAAATCAAAACTTCTATGACCTTTTAGTTTTCTTNAAGTTATTGTAAGTTCAAATGTATAGATCTTAAAATCAAAACTTCTATGACCTTTTAGTTTTCTTAATTTATCCTTTTAGTTTTCGTAATTTAGTTGCTAATAAAGTATTGGAAAAAAAAAATTCTAAATCTTGTCTGCTTACTAGAGAGTCGTCTTAAATTCGAGGTCGTCTTAGGTTCAGGTATTTACGGTACTAACTGAATTTCACGTAACTCTGTACACATCTAGTACTTGCTAAAGACATCAGACTTTGCTTGCAGAGAAGAAAATCTTATATTAAAAAACTTTCTTCCTAAATGTGCAATCTATTTTCGGTTTTAATTATATACCAAACTACACTGTTAATTGTTGAATAATGTTTTCTAATCTTTTTTCCTTATAAAAACTAAGAAACCACCTGGTAGTTGAGAAAACCCACAGAGTTGCAGAAATCAATCAAAGTTACACAGGTAGTCTTTGAATCAGTGACTGCTTGTTTGCTTGATTACATGAATTTAACTATGGCAGTGACATACTTTGCAAGGGTGTCTTAAACGATGCTATTATAATAAACACATTAACCCATACAAACAATTTTTTATTTTTAAGGTAACCAAAATCCCTCTTGAAAAAACCTGGGATGATTTTTTCACATGGATTTTACTGAAAAAACTTAACCCAAAACCTGCAGGTTGAGCCCACAGCTGCCAACCCTGTGTAGAGTTCTCATGACTAAGAAGGGGGGCGGAAGAAACACCATATGTCATAGTGTTGAGTTGGTATGTCTGGACTGGTAGGTGTGGATTCTCTTGCCATAGAATCNAGATACTAGCGATAATAATGTATACAATATTTAGCACTATATTTTAAACACGTAGCAATCAATAGAAGTATGTACAGCACAGTAGGTATTTGATATTAAATATTGTAGACTTCTGTTTATTATGTTGATAAAATAACAAATTTGAATGCAGTACTATTATGTATATGTTCAGTAGTATAATCCTATCTATAAAAAGTGTGTCATTTTCCTTTGTTTTAGTATTCCACGGGCTTTTGTTACTGCAGTGTTGCGTATCTTACGTAGGAGTAATATCTGTGCAGCGTCTGCCTCTTCTTGTTGCTCGTACCATTCAATGCACTTGGAAAACATGTTTTCAGCGTCACTGTGGCTAATTATTTTGGGGCAATCCTTGAGTGTATCATCCTCTTCTTCACTTCAACATTCTACCTCCTGTGTTGCACTTTGCACTTAATACAAGTTCATCATTTAATATTTCAAAGCCTCCATCAAATCTGTCAATTCCCAGCCATTCACTTCACCTATTGATGTGTTTTCTCCACCAGGGATCTCTTGACACAGAAGTAAAATTTACTCATAATTTCAAGATTCGTTTATGGCCTCATTTTTGTTTACAGTCTCAGGCCACAGTTTGTTCCAGCCCTTTTTTAATGTTTCTTCTGGTATACCTTGCCAGGCTTCAGCGACATTAAAAATTGTGTATTTAATAGTGTATGACCTCCAAAACTGCTTTACACTTACTAATTCATCCCCAACGCAAACAACTTTTTCATTAAAGCATTTTCGATAACGTCACTTCATGCTTTCAATAATACCCTAATCCATGGGCTGAATTAGTGGGGTAGTGTTAGCAGGCAAAAAGTGGTTCATAATTTTTCTGTTATCACTTTGTAAGTCATGAGAAGGATGAGTTGGTGCATTGTCCATTAATAACATGGCTTCTTCAGGCAATCCGATCAATTTTAAATGTGATTTTACATTTGGCACAAACACACTGTGGAACATTAAATATATCCTGGCTCATCCAGGCACTTTTTGGTGCATAATATTTGGCTGGTAAGATGTTTAAATTAATATTTTTGAAAGATCGCTGCTTTTTAGATTTCCCAATGATTAGTAAAGGAATCCTATGTCTACCATTTGCAATCGCACACACCGTGACAGTTATGTGGTCTTTTTGCATTTTAAAACCAGGTGCAGATTTTTCCGATAAGGAGGCTAAGGTTTTCACGGGAAGTGCTTTCCAATTTAGGCCAGTTTCGTCACAGTTGTAAACCTGCTCTCTGACCAAATTTCTATTTTTTTTTATTTCTTTCATTAGTTTTTCACCCGATATGTCCAACTGCCTTATGCCATGTTGACCCTTAAATTTATCCAGCCAACCTATACTAGCCTTAAATGAAGGCTCCCCATCAAGTTTCTTGTTCATCTCGATAGCTTAAGCCATTATTATGGGCCAGAAACTGGTATCCTTTGACTGCGGACTTGAATGAACCACTGATACATTACTGTATCCAGTTGGTCCAGTTTTGCTGGCGTCATCGTTTTTCTTAGTTTGACATCTCCACCCGATTCCATATAGCGGAGCGATACTCGTCGCGCTTTCTCCTTTACACAGTCGTTTTATAATTTCAAGTTTTGAGAAAGTCCGGAAAGTCCCAATACAACACGTTTCCGTTTCTCAGGCATTTTTAAACACACTACACTTTGACAACAAACTGAGGACAATGACTTGCTGACTAAGTGACTACCGCTACTGAACTGACTATAGGAATGGGAGGGTGGATGAGTTTCTAGGAATTTCAGTAGGGTGGTGAGGAAGACGGAACGATTCTACGAAGTACATATGTAGGTTGTACATAAACAACAAACGTGAGTCATTCGCATTCTGCACCACACAGAATGTATTTTTACTGGGTATGTGTATTACAGTACAGTATACTTATTGTTCAACTCAATAATGTGCTTAATTTGATCTAATATGAAGCGAGAACATAGTTATTTCATTTTTAGTTTATTAAGTTTGTTTTTTGTATCCAGTTTTATTATTTTATTTGTCGTGTCAGTTTACTGACTGTTAACAGAAACTTACGGTTAAAAGGGTGACGGTTAATGGAGACTCCACTGTATTTCCTTTTGTAGTTTTGGCCCAGCCATCAGCATATCATTATCATTGAGTGAATTTCCAGATGTAGTTGTTGCCACTGCATCAAATACAATGCTTAATTTTGTTATGGAATTTCTTTCCTTGATTACATATTGGTGATGAATTTAATATAGAGTAATTCTTGATTCTAAGACCTTTCCAGGTTCCCAGGAAAAAGGTTATTTCGAAGGGGTTGTTATTTAAAGAACTTTTCAGTAAAATTTTTTCATCTTTCCCAAAAAGAGGGTTGTTAATTTGAGAGGATAACTATTTCAGGGGTCTTAAAACGAGAGTTGACTGTGATGTTTGCGACTCTTGAACTGCCTCCAAGCAGTGCATGCGGCCTAATGCCTCTAATTCCTTCAGGAATGCATTGCATTCCCTTTTGACTTCTGGTTAGCTGCTGATATAGCATTCTAAACGGTGTAGCCTGGTTATTGCCTGAAGACTACGCATCACCAAGGTCATAAGAATGCTTGAAGGAGAGTCTGACATATTGTCTTTCAGTAGAACAGCTGTGAGTCTGAAAGAAGTGGTTTTCACACTCACCAAACTGTATTAACAAGCTTTATTGCAGTCAGTCCCTCACTCTTGCAAAACCTTTTTAGGGTGTCTGTGAGACGGCTGTGCTGTGGTGAAGAGACAACATTCTTGGTGGCAGCAACTGCTCCATGATCAATCCTCCCAATAACCCAACCAAACACAGTATTCAGAGTGGTAGAAAATTCCTGTGAGTCTTGATGCTGCCCACCTTCAAGTGGTTGAACATCTGCTTCTGTCAACTGGCCCAGGAATGTCAAAAGTAGGATCATCTAGATCAAAACCCTCATATTCTTGCCGCATCTCACAGGTTATAGAAACTCTTTCACTCTGTGACTGTGCCCTTAAATGTTGGGAGCTGTAATTTTGGAAGCTTAAAATTAATACGTTTTTCGTGGTTGGATCGGTGATCTACATTACGTCGCTCTGTTCAGGTTACAGAAAGCTTAGAAAAAAGTTCCTGTATCCTGTGATATGCCATGTCAAATTCTTTAAATTCCCGCACACTAAAGTCTGATTCTCCAACAAAGTCGGTTNCTGTATCCTGTGATATGCCATGTCAAATTCTTTAAATTCCCGCACACTAAAGTCTGATTCTCCAACAAAGTCGGTTTTCAGGTACTGATGTCGCAAGTAGAAGATTATCTTCAAATTGACTTTTTAGTTGTTGCAAATCTCTGCAGTGGGTCTAGAATTACGTAACCTGCACTACTAAAATCTGTTTCAACTTGCTCGGTGAGCATGAGATGTCTGTTTATTCTGCACTTTACTAGGAGCAATCAAATCTGAACTTGTTTTTGAGTCATTATTAAACATGCCTCACGTGATTGCTGCACACAAAATTAAAGAATAATAGTGTAACGAGACTTTGAATTTGGTCGGATGGCAAAGACGTCAGGTCACAACTTGGCCTGATCGTTAAGTACAGTTACCATCATGAATGTATGGAAATATACTAATGTACCAGTATTACCACTTTGAATATGTGTGAGACTGACTATTCCTTATCGGAATCACGTATCTGGTATTGAGGAACAAAATGTTACCCATTTTTATTGGTTTTTGCCACGCGATGCCCAACAGTGCAGAATGCAAAAGCAACAGTGGGTTTCTCTTCAAACATCAGAGTTCCCTGAGGTGCAATATGGTGGCACACACGATAAGGAACATAGAGTTTGTGTCAATGCAACGTAACTGTGTGCACACACAGTTAATCCAATCAATACAAATGAAGAAGAAAGAAGAAACTGTTTGTAAATACTGTAACTGTAAAATAAATGTAACCTAATATGGGCCATTACTCCAAGAGTGTCTTCAATTGATATGGTCTTACAAAAGTTTGTCCATTTCATTTGGCAGCCTAATATACCAGACGTACTGTGACAATTTCACTATTTGTGAACCGCTCAGTGTTGTGCGTAGTGTGTCTGATTTGGCTACAAACAACCTTTCGCCTTCTAAAGTCGTCTAGCATACATTTGCTGTTGTGAGTTCCTGTGACTGCCTCTACAAATGCTTTGACTTAATTATTTGATCAATTCTACTTAAATATGCCTTTTTTTTTTTTTTACGCTGCTACTCGTGTCGAAATGTGACATTAGCAGAGATCCATTCAATAACCCAAATGCTGTTTAACTTTGTTTGAACATAAAATGATTTTAATGAGATATAAATTACAACAGTTTTGTGATGTACATTTAATTGATACAAGCATATTAAGTATATTCAGCTTTTAAACAAATAAAACACCATTAGTATGCAGAAAATCGCTGTCCAGAATAATTAATACAGCACATGTAGTTCAGATATGCTTGTCTTTGTCTATGCTTGTGATGTACATTTTCTTGTAACGTGTAAAGTTGACTCAACAAATGTAGAATGACTGTCACATATAGCAATAATTTTATGAAAATCTTTGTTCCGACTACTTGCTTCTATTTGGTTTTTACTGCATCGCTCATCAATTTTGACAATTTTCTAGCAACAGGAAGGTTTATTTGTGAAAAATATTGCAGGAAATATATGTAGAACAAACTGCAGTTACCTCTTATTTTTTCCAGAGTAAAGTTGTTCATTTTTTTAGTTGTCTTTCTTAACATTTGTTTTCAACAGAATTGTACATGGTGTATCTCTAAACATTGAACATGTGTGAATTTTCAATTCATGCAATTTCAAATCACGACGATTCTCCAAGCTTATGCCAAAATTTCTTTATAAGAAGTACTAAAAATGCCCATTTTTATTTACATTAAAGTATCTTCGAGTAATATTATCTACCACATTGATGAAACAAAATTTCCACTCGTGTCGCTGAATATTGCATATTTTGATCATTTGAAAAGAANGCTGAATATTGCATATTTTGATCATTTGAAAAGAAAGCATTCATCAGAAAGGTATAAATATTTTCAAATATGACTGGCATTACATCTGCTAGAAAGAGTTTAGTAACAAATCTTCTTATAGACAGGTTATATTTTTGATTGTTCACCAAGAACTAAATTTGGCAAAGTTGTTGTTCCTGTTGATGCAATAATGACAAGTAGACGGACAAGTCAGGTTATTCTAAATGAAAATATATTCACCTTGGCTTGCAAGATCAGCATTTATTATGTGCTACACTTATGCAGTTAACACTAATAGATGACAAATAAAAGAAATTAACACATTGGTGTTTGCTGAATTCTCACTGTAGTACATTGAGGCCTATTTATGTTATTTACCAGATGTTTACGTCACCATGTTGTGGTAAATTTTCATCACTTAATCATGAAAAATATTGAAGTTACAATATATATCTCAGATTACACACCGCTTCTTTAGTAAGCAAATGAAATACACTTTGGGAAATTTATTAAAAATTATGGAAACTTATCTACTTCCTTATTTACACAATTTCCAAGTTACACGTCCACATGTCACTACTATATAAAAAAGTTTTTTCTTATTATTCTTTTTTCTCGCATCAACTGACTGACAAGATTTATAAAAAAAANCACTACTATATAAAAAAGTTTTTTCTTATTATTCTTTTTTCTCGCATCAACTGACTGACAAGATTTATAAAAAAAAATTTCAGTCCCCTGATAAGTAAGAATAGAGGTTTCAAACTGAAGAACGTTGAGAAATTCTTACAAGCTTTCTCATGGTAAAACATTTTAATGCAATATATGTACCATATTGAAATTAAANGAACGTTGAGAAATTCTTACAAGCTTTCTCATGGTAAAACATTTTAATGCAATATATGTACCATATTGAAATTAAATTTTTTTAAATTTAATTGCATTATGGCATGGGACAGTATTATTAAATGTATCTAATCTGAAGTGCCATGGAGCTGGTCATACTGGGTGCATCTGACTTGTTTATAGTTGTGTAGATATTGTGGTATATATAGACATTTTAATAATTTAACTTAATGGTAAGCATACTGTTTTGGTGTATGTATTATGACTTGTTGCAAAAAGTGATGTGCTATTTCCCGGTTTTGTAATAATGTGGCTATACTGTAGTAGTTTGCCTTGGTGTTCCTTGCATTTCTTAAAATATTGTACAGTGTAGTTGCAATATCCATTTTATTATTGTATTAAAATGCTTATACTGGCTCTAGCATTGAAGTTTTAAATATATAAGTACATAGTAAAGAATCCTAAATATGTGCATCTCATGTGGATCCCTTGTGGGATCTAGGATCTAAGAGTGAAAGTTGGGTGGTCTGGGATGCAGCAGGTGGCTTGTTCGAGGGAGGTCTTTTCGACGATGCTCCAATGCCACCGGAGGTACCAGCAGTAGAGAACCAGCTGCCAGTACCACCCCCAGAGGAGCCGGAGAAAGTTGCAGAGGAGCCGGCAGCCCAGGAGAGTGACGATGACTTGGGGGATCACTTTGGGGGTCCACCTTCTGTGGGTGGACACAGGTGAGGCTCCCTTCAAGGGTATATATCATAGTCTATTGTGGATGCTGCCAATATTTCTGAAGTTATACTTTTGGGTTACTCACTGTGTACGCTTGCTACATAATGTAAAAAAGTCTGGAAGAAAACCCTAAGGAGAAACCAGTACACTGTATTTGTGCCTGAACAGCCTATAAAAAATAAATATTTTTGTATATACATAGAAATATGTTTCCAACATTACATTTCTGAATTGTGTACTTTACAAATAACAAAAAAATTTTAATGATGCTTTGTATAAAACATACTTATTTCCTTTCAGTTTTGTTTGTATTATGATGAAAGTCTTTGTTAACAGATTGCACCATCTTATGCTGGTCGTATTATGAAATAGTACTGTTTACAAAAGCGAATCGAAGCTCGTGCATTCGTAATCGTACATTCGCAATCACATGTTATGTTGGTCGTATAATGAAATAGTACTGTTTACAAAAACAAATCGAAGCTCGTGCATTCGCAATCACTTTTAGCCAAACTGCAGTTAACAAATCACACATTGGTGCAGCCATATCAATACATTTTACCTTTAGTTTAGGAGCTGATTTTGTGGCATGTGATTTGTTGTGCTTACATTGGTTATTATTTTAGATTTTTACTGTGTGAAATGTTGCATCTAAATAGTGTGCATAATTATGAGTATGGACTTAAGAATTTTTACATTGGAAAGTGAGGGTATCCAATGTTTGTGTTATGACTAGAGAATTTCTTGAGTAGCATGTCCTAAAATTCTTGAGTGAAAACACAAAACTTCTTGAGTAAAATGCAGATTTGTTTAGTGCCAATAATACGTATTTTAGACAGAAAAATGGGGCATTGAAATTCAAAAAATTACAACAAAACTAAGTACACAAACATTTAATAAAAAGCTAACTTAAGAAACTCACTAGACATTTATACAGGTTTTAGATTTCAGAATTGTTTTGTAGTAAAACCCTGCAATAAGTACAGTCGACTCGCGATAGTCCGACACTTAACAATCCAACGCGCCTGTTAGTTGAGTCACCCGAGCTTCATTTTGAGCGTTTTGTTTGCCATACAGTTTGCAGTTCCTGTCGCAACAGGAAACACCCTCCTGTCCCTCCGCATGCCTACTCAGTTGCTTGTTTAGACGTCCGAATTCAGTTTCGTCACAGATGTGTTAGTGCATTGTTACAGTACGTATTTTTGTTTAAAGAGTGATATTATGGTTTTGTGAGTTGTTCAGTTATACTGTATAGTGTAGTGTTGTAATGGCGAGCACAAGTTCAAAACGTAAGCATAAAACATTAAATCTATGTGATACATGGGAAATTATTAAGAGATATGACCAAAGTGAAACTCCAGCATCGATATGTACTTCGTGTGACATAGGGCGAGCTACAGTTTATGATATCTTGAAAAATAGAGAAAAAAATTGAAAACTATATGAAATTTGTTGATGAAAAGCCCATTAAAAGAAAACCCTTAAAATGAGTGAGTTTCCTCAAGTTGAGGACACTCTTTACACCTGGTTCAAACAACAAAGAAGCAGTCATGCACCCATTTCAGGAGACATTTTAAAACAAAAAGCCCAATTTTTTTTATAATGAAACTACAAAAAAAAAACCGACTTCCGTGCAAGTGATGGTTGGTTTGAAAATTTCAAAAAGTGCCATGGTATTCGATTCCTACAGATGAGCGGAGAGAAATTGTCTTCTGACGAGTCTGAGATTTCTGAATTCGTCCAGAAACTGAATGTAAAAATCACTGAACTAAACCTAACACCTTAACAAGTTTATAACGCCGGTGAGACGGGTTTAAATTGGCGGCAACTTCCATGTAAGACGTTGGTCACTCAATAGGAAAAACATGTTTCTGGAAGAAAACTTCAAAAAGAACGGATCACTCTGATGGTATGTGCTAATGCTTCAGGAAGTCGTATGATAAAACTATTGGTTGTGGGGAAATTAAAATCTCCCTGTGCATTTAAAAACATTAAGGTTGAATCTCTGCCAGTTACGTACAGAGTCAAAGTCGAGCGTGGGTCACTAAAGAAGTTCTTCATGATTGGTACACTAACAGTTTTGTCCCACAAGTAAAACAACACTTGAACGAGAAAAAGTTGCCGGTGAAGGCCATTATCTTATTGGACAATGCACCAGGACATCCTGACAGGGAAGAATTGAGAGTTAAGACAGCTGATGGCTATATAGAGACTTTGTACTTGCCAAAAAATACAACCGCTCTCATTCAGCCGATGGACCAAAATGTTATCAAGACTCTCAAGGCACATTACAAGAAGCGCCTACTTACAGATATCATAAGTCAACCTAACGCAGACATTGCATCCTTCTTGAGACAATTCAACATCAAGGATGCCATTGTCAATGCAGTATTTGCTTGGCGTCAAGTAAAATCTCTTACGTTAATAAAATTTTGGAAAAATATTTGGCCAGAAAATCCACTTCTTCCAAAGAAAGATGACAACAAATCTCAAGACATCAATAACGACTGAACCAATTTGGAGGCCTGACTTGCAATGAAATTGAAATTCCACAAGATACAGTGGAAGACTTAAAAACATGGGTTTTAGATGATAACCTTGATGCTGATCTCGCAGACGAAGAAATTATCAAGGAAATCACAGAACATGTTGACAACACGATCCAAGAGGCCTCGGAAACAAGATTCACTGTCAACTGCGATGAAACTTCATCAGCTGCAAACATTTTGTTACGATGGTGTGAGGAGAGAGGATCTGACTACGAGCAAATATTAATGTTAAGACACATTCAAGAACAAGTATTAACTGACAGTTTACGTAAGAAGAAACAGAAGACTATCCCAGATCTCTTCAAAGTGTAAATACATTATCGTATGTATGCCTTTCATTTAAAAATTTGGTTTTGTTTTGTTTTTGTACTGTATAATATGTAATTCATGTTTTTAATACTCGTACGTAAATGTTTTCTCAACTTCTTTGTTCTCACTTTGTAAAATTAATCGTTTTCATAGCCTATTTTCCTAAATGGTTCAACATACAAAAACGACTGTAATTCCTGTGACTTACTGCTATTCATAGAGTTTTTAAAAACCACTTTTGGTAATCCAGACACTTTTAGTAATCCAACACCCTCTTGGTCCCATACCTGTCGGATTATCNACTTTTAGTAATCCAACACCCTTTTGGTCCCATACCTGTCGGATTATCAAGGGTCAAGTGTAGTTTCAAATATAATGCTGAGCATGCTAATGTGTACAAATCTCACTTGTAGGCCTAACAAAAAAATTGTTATTAAAAAGTGTTCCTAGAGATCTTTTGAAATAAGTTTCTAACAAGAAAATTATGATTTCAAGAANTCTTTCAGTAATCCAACACCCTCTTGGTCCCATACCTGTCGGATTATCAAGGGTCAACTGTAGTTTCAAATATAATGCTGAGCATGCTAATGTGTACTCATCTCACTTGTAGGCCTAACAAAAAAAATTGTTATTAAAAAGTGTTCCTAGAGATCTTTTGAAATAAGTTTCTAACAAGAAAATTATGATTTCAAGAAATGTCATAATTTTCCTTCATATGCATAGGAAGAGAGAAGTTCAAGATTGGTCAGACTCAGATTTGTCCTGTTTGTATGAACACAAAAAAATTGTGAGAAGAATCCCTCACAGTCCACATTTGACACTGGCATCCAAAAAGCTTTTAGGACTCCACCACAAAGGCCCTGTGGTCATCTTCCATGGATTTAAGTGCTTCCAAGACATTTATATTAGTGTGTGTCTTCAATAGCTCTAGGAGCTCTATGTACGCATGTATTCTTCTAAATAGAACTTGAAGTCTGGTGCTGCTTTCTGGGTCAGAATGTTTTGCTTGTTAAAATGTATTGTGAAATCATTACCTTTGAAATACAAGTGATGATAGTTGCAACTATTTTGAGCAATGGATAATCTTGACTACATTCGCTAGTAGCACTTAAGTTTATTTGGTCTGCGACCGGCGTGTAAAGGCAAGCACGCACGGCCAAGCGAGAGAGGACGTGCTTCTTATTTTACTAGGCAACAACTTCCCCTCTTGAACGCATGTAAGGGGAGGAAGAAGCACGGCTGAGAGAGAGAGTGAGAGAGGACGCTAGGTTGCCCCGCTGGTTGCTAGGTAACCACTTCCCCTCTCGTGAAGCGTGTAAGAGGAGGTAGCAAGCCAAACTCGCATGTCGCACCACACCGCAGAGGCAGACGTGTCGGGAAGATAGGCAACGCGTCGCAGAGCAGTTACTAGACGTTTGCATAAACAAGCAGCTTAAAAACAATTGTTGCTGGAAATCTTAGGTGATGGGGCCAATATATACTTGATCGACGCAACATCCGATAAAACGATACGAGCGGGTAGCTTTATCATTATTTATACAGCTGTTTTGCCAGGACAACTGATAATTAACTGTGGATACGGTTTATCGGTACATGAATTTTCGGTACAACTGTATTTATTGCTGTTTGTTAACAAAATTTTGTCCGAGTTTGGGTCAGAATAAATAGTTTTTAATCCGATTGCACTGTGAGTGCAACTATAAAATTGATTTCATACTACTTTGGAAGCAGCAGGTTTAGAATTAAAAAGGCCAAAGCGTTAATTTTTCTGCTGCAGATTTCAGGGGGGTGGGGGGTGCCTAAAATCGGTCAAGACGGAATTTAAAAACCACCCGTTTCACAAACAAGCTGTGCTGTTTACACAATCTTGGAATAGGATGTGATATTTGAGATGGACTAGGCAAAGATGGCGGATGTACCTATTACAAAGATAAAGCATCAAATAGTCTGTTATAGCGGCAGAAACTTGCATTAGACCACAAAGGAGAAGTGAACAATGTGACGTTACTAACGTGAACGTGGCAGGATAAGTTCTGCAAATGGTGTGAAAGAAAATGAAAATTGATGAGAGGTGGGGTACCCTGAACAAAAAAAAAACCAGGAGAGGTGAAAAGATGAAAATGACAAAGGGGTGGAGAACCATTTAACAATGAAGAGAGAGGGAGGGATGACCTTGCCTTGCCCTGGACGAGGGGAAGGGAAGTGTGACTACATGGTCACACTGAACAAAGGAAATAATGGGGAACGTATTTTAGAAAACTTGTTAACATTAACACATTTAAGCACACACAAGAATATTTTTGTCTGGAGGCGGCTCGTGATGCGTCAAATCTTTATACTTTAGATCTTAAAACTTTAAAAACGGTACATTATATGCAGTAGGCAAATTCTACTTCAAAAAATTAATAGTAATAATTTGTTGTTCTAAAAAAAAACATTTTTAACATTATTAATAAATAACAATATCTTAATCCTAATTATTTAGGTGCCAACATGGTGTTTGTAAATTATTTTAATCAGATTTTTTAAACAATTTCAATTCTGGTCATCACGTAGGAAAACCTCATCATGTTTGCATCTGAAGAAAGTATAACACTTGGTGCATGTAGAGTTATTTACATCTGAAAATGTGTGTGCACACATATACTGCATATGTACATGAATTACTATAGATATGAGTGCACTATGTGTTACTGCGTAGTGAGATGGATGTGTTGTTAATGAACGAATACGTGTTGTAAACAAAACTTCTCAATCTTGTGCCATGCTTCAAGATGAAACGTACAGGATAATTATGAACAATGTCGTAGATTATACTTACCTCACATACACATTTTCCACCATGAACCCGAGCAAATGTTTGTTTACAAATTCTCTCTCTATCAGAATGCCGTCCGGAATCGTGAATCTCTGTGCCGACAAGTGATGTATGCAAGGCTATACGTGTACGAGTACATAGGGAGCGGAAGAAAAGGCAAGGCTAATGGCTGGTTTATAAAAATCGCAATAATGCAACATTGGTAAAATCGCAACGATGCAAAATATCAAACTCTGAAATTTTAAGGTAAGTGCCTTGTACAAAAGTCGCAAGAAACTTTTATAAACGGGTGCCTAAAGTTTTCAGAGTTCACTTTCTTGCGTCGCTGCAATTTTGCCAATGTTGTGTTATTGCGTTGATTTTATAAACCAGGCCTAAGGAATGCCTTTCCCCTCCTGCGTGTATGCATAGAGTATATATAGTACTAGTACAGAGTGGACACTTAATGTTATCCAATGGGCAGGTTTTTTGTCGTAATAGCTATAAGCAAATGCAAACTAGACAAACACAAAATCGAATTTGCTGCTCCTTTAAAAATTATATTTACGCACAGATCAACTCACTTGTGATACTTATAACTATTTTATATGCTGCAGCTCGGACTGACTGCGAGCTCCCATTATGCGCTGTCTGGGGT
>NQII01005494.1:41870-113687 GCA_002778355.1 Clitarchus hookeri
ACTGTCTATTGGGACTGAGTTCTAATTATTTAATTACATTAATTCCTTTGAGATAATTGTAAATTTGATTGATTGAAGTCAGTAATTGTAAACAGCAAGTTCTATGAATTTATTGTGAAAAGTTGAGTAAAAAAAAATTGGAAAAAAAATTAATTTAAATTTAGCAGCGCTGTACCAAATGTTTTCAAATTAATATAATTCAGTAAATCCATTTCCAAAGAGTTATCACTACCAAAATAATAGCGGAGAAACAAAGGAACGTAGTTGGTCTGTGCCCTACAAATTGCAAAATTGTTATTACTTATTGCCATACGGTTTATAGGAAATTCTACATTTTTTTATTTACAGTTTATTCTATTTCACGAACGAGTGCACCTTTCTGACAGCCAGGGTTTAGTTATGTATCATAAATGATATGAACAACATTCCACCCGGAACAACTAAAATCAGCCGATGCCCATCACCTTACCTTTATCAAATATAGCTCCTTGAAACATTTTACAGACTAAAAAAGGTAACATGCGCTACTTCTAGATGCATGTCACCACTAATAACGGCCTCCTTCCAAATTCCTAACTTAATGTTCAACAATCTGTTGCCAACGTGACGTCATCGCATAAAGAACTCGTGCTCCTGGCCTCGTTGCAGTCAGTGTAGAAGATTTGCCGGAAGTAGAATGACGCAGACTCCACACATATGCAACTTCTTGTAGGGGTAGGAACTTCTTGTTTGCTCATACTGCGCATTGAAGAGGTATCATATTGTGGCCATTTGAGTATGAATTTTGCGGAGCATAGCCACGGACGCCATTCCTGCTGTGGTACGGTAACATACTCCATGTGTGAAGGTTAGCATGAAGGAAATAGGCGAATTGCTGTATTATACCACGAAAACTAAAACATTTTGTATGGAAATAATGACAACAATCATTTTTTTTTTTTTCATTGTGTATTAAATGTTTGATAATATCTTTCAACAAATTATAAATAAAAACTGATTTTTTTTTTATATTTTAATTTAAGTTTTAGGTAAGAATGGTTACAATCCCAAACTGATGATCAGACCCTTTTCTTTTAATTCTTAGTGCCTTACGGAAGCTTCACGAAGTATTATCTCGCAAGTGTATATATATTTTTTCCAGTGTTACATGTACTATTTGTTAATTTTGAGACAATTTTTTGGTTCATTCACTTATTTAGTTGTATTTTAATTCAACAACAAAATAAGTAATATATTCTTTTATTTCACATTAAAATACTTTTGAACTAGACGGCTGCAATTTTTCAATCAGCGAGAAAAATTACAACTCCAGATTATTTAGGGTCGTTTACTTCCTGTTTACAAACAAAAGTTTTTTTCGTACGTACAAAATTCAAGACACGTTTTAAATGCTTCAACATAATAATTTAAAAAATGTCTTCAGTCTTATTAAAAAACTTTGAAGATTAAAAATGTTACTTCTGATTCAGTACCTTATGTGATGTCAGATGGCCATGTCGGAAATGTTGTTGGTTGGAAACATACATGCATACATGGTATACGTATGTATAGATGCAAATATATGTCCATGGAGGTAAATACTATTATTGCGCACACCTGACACACACAACAGTACACATAAGAATATACGTATCACATAAGACTTAACTCTTCAAGAAGAGTAAGGTATACGAGGAAAATTTACATGCTATAAAAATACTGCTTCTTCCCGCACGTTACATAATTTAGGATCAGCGTTCTCGAGCATGAATTACTTACCAAAGCCTTCCACAAAATCTTTCCAAATTCCATTTAATTAAAATTTTTGAAAAATGTGGAAACAAGTAAAAAATTCAGTTTTCCCTAGGCAGTGCAAACGTAACTTAGTTGATTTATAAGAGTCATCTGATTTAAGTAAATTTTTAAATTTTCTGTATACAACAGTTTTGTAAGGCTATTTGTTCTTTAAACCGTTTACGTAAATAACTGCCTGCTTTTCATATAACGTAAAAGTAACTTACAGAACAAATATGTTAACAGACTGGAAAGTAGCTACTTGTTACTTGTTTCTTGATAAAAATTTTATTTTCAACTCTGACGTATTTTTTTGAGGTATAACAGCTCCATTTGCACTTCACCAAATATGTACATTGTAAATTATAAACCATTACATTATTTACTCATTACTATGCCTGGGGCAAAGAAATTAATTTTTTTAAATTAGAGGTAAACAAAAATTACTAGGAATACTATTTATTTATGAGTCTTTTGTTTGGTGGATAAGTTGAGGCAGCAGCCTTGTCTTACTTACACACATTTAAACCTCAATATAAACTTTTGATTGATAGTGCACAGAGAAAAACAAAGTGTTACGTACACTAATGCAATACTAAAAGCTCCAGAAGTTTGTTGTGATAAATTTTTCAGAACTGTATTATAATGCTATTTTACTCTTACATTTACAGATTTAAAATGTGGCAGTTTATATTCGTACGTTTAAGCTAACACAAGTAACATAGGTTCCTCGTTAAATATCCCTAGCAATTTAAAGTGTAACACATGCAGGTTAAATTAATGAATTTTTTTTTGTGCACTATTTTGTCCAGTAGGGCGCTATCGTCACTGATACAGTTCATAAATTAAAATCATTCATTGCTACAAAATATTTTGCGGAACATTTTATGTAAAATGCATATCAAAATATTACGAAAATACGTATTAACACGTTAAAAGTACTACTGTATCGGTAGATAATTGGACAAAAAAACTGACCAATATTTTTTAAAAACATTTTCACTACATTTCTAAATACAAAAAATTTTTGCTAACATAGTATCATTACGGAACAAGATATTTGGTGCAAACATTATGCACTAACATCGTGAAAAATAACAATTCTAGGTCAATTTCCTGCCAATAAACACTGCCAAAATAAGTTTTATCATCAAATGATACAGCCGTAATTTTATATACAAGTAAAAATATTGAATCTTAAATGCTCCCAACCTATGTAATCAATNGCCGTAATTTTATATACAAGTAAAAATATTGAATCTTAAATGCTCCCAACCTATGTAATCAATACTGAAAGGTTTGCAAAAATTTATTATTGGCTTTTCCAATGTGCCTATCTTCCATACCGGCATGTGTGTTGTCATACACATGGGAGTAGTACTGCTAACCCAAGACCACGAGAGGAGAAGATTGGGCTTTCTCGCCTGTTTCAAGTAACGGTACTCCGGAGGGTGGCACGTTGACGTCACTGCGACGCAGCGCTCCCCGAAGTCTTTGGGCCACCCATGTGTCCTTTATTGCTAGTTTCGGACCGCGGTTTAACTCAACCTGGGACCCAATTATTGAAACTATCTGAATTATTCCTCTGGAGGAAAGACGTCCTTCCGCTATTGGAATGCCTAGAGCCAATTTTTGAACACGCAATAGCGGAATTGTATACCAGAATCGCTTCATGAAGTGTCTAAATGAATCGGACAGCTAGCTAGCTGCCGGAATCGCCATTCATCTACAGGTTTGTTTATAATCCTTTGTAAAATGTAGGAAACTTTAAAATATACTCGCGTGTGGTTTAATATAAATATAATTATCAAAGGAATGTAAAATTGTTACCAAATATCAAATTATCAAGGCGCTTACACATCTATGAACAAAATCGTGTGAACAAAGTTAAGTTTGTAGATGAAAACTGATAGAATTGCTAAGAATATCATGTTCAATTTTATACGAAACTGCTAAAACATAAAATACATAACAAAATCAATTTTCCAAGAAAAGCTGTAGTTGTGAAAGGTAGTTAGTACTGTGAATCAAAACGTAATAAATTTGTTTTAGACATGCAAACATTAATGAAAAATATTTTATAGTTTACATCCATAGCTGGAATGTTAGCAAAAATGTTGTAATGGTATATTTACACCAGAATAATATAAATTGTTATAGTGTTGCTTTTTAATTTGCATTTTATCATTTGTTACAGTATGGTGAAGCGTTTTACTGTTCTTTCGTGAATAAAGTTACAATAAAGTAATTAAATATAAAAGTATTCTTAATTAATACTAAACCTATAACTATGAGATTACTCTTTAACGTGTTCTTTCATGGGCTAAGTTATTTTATTGGCAAATATTAGTGTAGTTACATCAATACAAGTTCTTTTAAGGAAAAAAACAAATCTGCATGAAAAATTAGTGTTCCTGTGGATTACAAATGTCTGACTTCATTATTTATAAAATAGTTTCGTTGCCACTGTAGATAGTTAATTTTTTTAAGGGAGTTGCAATTACTTATCCCGGATTATCTACAAATAAATAAAATATATATTAATGTATTTTAAAGCAAATTTTCTTACCACAACAGATTTAATGTGATTGGTTCAGCTTCGGTGACGACACACGAAATGCAACGGTGCCAAGTTGTAAAATATATTCTTCAAAAATTCTATACATTTTATTTAGACAGTTACTAGTTGTCTCAAAAATTCATATTTGGGCATCGCAACACTTGTTACCGGAATGGAAGTATTGGAACAATCCGCTAGAGGATTTATTCCGATAGTTAAAAAAAATTGGGCCCATGTTTAATTTGAGTATATTTGTTTTATTAGGCCTGACTAATATTTATCAGTTATCTTCAGCTAATTCCTGGAGGATATTCTGTGGAATGATTCCATTCGCATGAAACACAATGTTCATCTAACTTTTTCTTGCATAAGCTAATAAAGATTTTATTTTTATGTAAATCTCTTTTGTGACAGTAATATAAATATATCAAAGTGATACCTGCCAAAGCTGAAGTTTGCAAATAGGTATTGAATCTGTTCCTCGGCGTGATACGCCAGCACTTTATGCTAGCCCTCAGTGTTAGGGTGGAGGAATACGTCGACACTATTGTCTCTAGGTCCAATTTACTAATAAATTACACTTTATTTGCGAGTTCACATAATTGAGTTTTATCGTTGCTTGAACAGGTTAACTGGTACATGAACTCACGAGACAAACCCCCCTCCCCTTTTTCTATGTAGTCTACGTATGGTTTGACGCCGCGATTGGCATCATGGGGGNCTAGCCCGGGACAGACTCAGCCACTGGTGTGGGCTGAGCGTCCCTTGGGCAGCTACAAAACGCGGCTGTGTCCGCGCCCTAGTGCCTTCCGTTGTCTCCGGATGTCGTCTGCACGTGCAGGAACATTTGGTAGCCCGCCTTTGCATCTGCGAGGTGCGGTTGCGCCTTTCTGGCGGTATTCTTTTGGCACGTCCACAAAACCCTTAATCCTTATTACGGTCGTCCGCCTGCGAGCTTCGCCAGAGCGTGTGTTCTGACGAATAAAATATAGGGACGCAGAATGCGTCAAAAGAAAAGAATATGTTTGATATATATTGCAAAACAGTAGCTGTACCAACGTGCAAACGTAGCAAGCAGTCTTGCTGGTAGCCCTCAAACACATTGTTTTTATCACAGAGAGTAATCTGCTAGAGGGGACGGGTCATTAGAGAGGCGGGCGGATGACCTGGCCTGCTGTGCTCACTGACACTCCTTGGTTCTGAGAATGGATTACAAGCTGTCTCAGAAAGAAGTGGCGTATGGGAGGGGGGGGTGAATACGACTGTGGTGCCATCTAGCGGATGGTTTGGAAGTATTTACAAATCAGTTGGCAGTGCGCTCTGGGCGACACAGAATCACACTACCTCCCACTTGACCTTTACCTTAAACACATTCAAGACATAAATATTTTTGGCAGAGTTTGTTTTCCGTAAAATAAACGTGTTATTTTTACACTGCAAAACAGAGTAGAAATTATGGTTTTCTAGGCCGTGTACATTTCAAACCTTCTAATAATTTTTTTGAAATATGTTATTTACAATACACACTGTCTTACTGTTCGTAATTCCTACTTGCAACTTCTGTATACGTGTTGTTCTGTTGCAATCCTTATACTCATTTCTCTGCCACCGATACAAAATAATTTATAGTATCGTTCAGTAAATACGACACTTCACTGGTTTTCCGAAACTAGTAAACTGCAGAACGAATATAAATGGTGTCGATTTGCGACGATAGGGAAAATGGCTCACCAAGCCATATACTTAACTATAATATTACATTTCATGCATCAAATAAATGTATCGATGTGCATGTAGTAATACTTGATACTTGCGATACGTATCAGTATCGAGGTGTATCGAATGTCCCATCTCTAAATCTTATATAAAACATAGTCAATCCGTGGTTTATTCACATTTTTGGTTGTTTTCTAAATGTGTGGTGTATCGCAAGGGTTTTATGCTTGTGTAGACACAAAAGTACCTTATTTTTTTATTAAATTGAACTTTTACTATATTTTATCTATAAATTATAATATTTCATTTAAAATTTATAAAACATAGAGGAAATGTGTGTGTTGGTAATGCCTAGTAAGAAATAGTTCTTATGCAAACTACTTTTGCATTTATTGTGCACTACTGTGGTGCTTTGTCCATCTGGTGTTATTTTCTAGACATGGTTAAGTTTTGCTTGCATGATGTGGGGGGAATATCCTGGAATTAGAACTTTAGCAGGGCTTCAGAAATGTTGGAAGTAACTGTGTACGTACTTAAGACTATAAATACTGCACACAATTTATTTTGTTGCTTTTAAGTTCAACATCAACACATGCACATTTTTTTCCCCATTATCACATGCGCATGTCAGTTGATGGCTGTCTGGCTCTTATGCCTAATTTTTTTCATTTTAACACTGAGAAGTGTGTTGTGGTTTTGACTACCGCCATTTGTCACCATCACTTTCCATATTTGTTTACTATGATTGCTTGCAGCAGCCTTCTCGTACTAACCTAACTCTTTAGCTTACCCACTGCATCTTTAAGGATTGTTTGTGACTTATTGTTATTTAACTGTAGGGGAAAAAATTCTGCATGAATTAAATTATTTCGGTAGTGGAACATCAGTTTCGGTAGGTCTGGCAAAAAATGGCAGAGTTGGCAACACTGAATGTCAACGACTTTTACTTCCCTGCTATACACAAGAGATAGCAAGGAGATAATGAGGTGCTTTCTTCCCCTTCAATATGGTACCGCCTATTTACTTACCCTTTTTAACTTGGTTACTGTGTTGCCAAGCAGAACTGCATTCTCAGACATAATGAGACCAATNAAAACATAGTCAATCCGTGGTTTATTCACATTTTTGGTTGTTTTCTAAATGTGTGGTGTATCGCAAGGGTTTTATATTTGTGTAGACATAAAAGTACCTTATTTTTTATTAAATTGAACTTTTACTATATTTTATCTATAAATTATAATATTTCATTTAAAATTTATAAAGCATAGAGGAAATGTGTGTGTTGGTAATGCCTAGTAAGAAATAGTTCTTATGCAAACTACTTTTGCATTTATTGTGCACTACTGTGGTGCTTTGTCCATCTGGTGTTATTTTCTAGACATGGTTAAGTTTTGTTTGCATGATGTGGGGGGAATATCCTGGAATTAGAACTTTAGCAGGGCTTCAGAAATGTTGGAAGTAACTGTGTACGTACTTAAGACTATAAATACTGCACACAATTTATTTTGTTGCTTTTAAGTTTAACATCAACACATGCACATTTTTTTCCCCATTATCACATGCGCATGTCAGTTGATGGCTGTCTGGCTCTTATGCCTAATTTTTTTCATTTTAACACTGAGAAGTGTTTTGTGGTTTTGACTACCGCCATTTGTCACCATCACTTTCCATATTTGTTTACTATGATTGCTTGCAGCAGCCTTCTCGTACTAACCTAACTCTTTAGCTTACCCACTGCATCTTTAAGGATTGTTTGTGACTTATTGTTATTTAACTGTAGGGGAAAAAATTCTGCATGAATTAAATTATTTCGGTAGTGGAACATCAGTTTCGGTAGGTCTGGCAAAAAATGGCAGAGTTGGCAACACTGAATGTCAACGACTTTTACTTCCGTGCTATACACAAGAGATAGCAAGGAGATAATGAGGTGCTTTCTTCCCCTTCAATATGGTACCACCTATTTACTTACCCTTTTTAACTTGGTTACTGTGTTGCCAAGCAGAACTGCATTCTCAGACATAATGAGACCAATNCCTATTTACTTACCCTTTTTAACTTGGTTACTGTGTTGCCAAGCAGAACTGCATTCTCAGACATAATGAGACCAATTATGTGTGATGTGATTCCTGGGATCAATACATAGTATTGATCCCAGAAGCAGCTTAAAGAGGGGAGGTAGTGAACTAGGATGAATGCCCAAGCAAAAGTGAGATGGAGATAATGCACCGGAATGTGGTATTAGCTGCATCATGCTCTGTTTAAAGTTTTGTTTTCTGTGGCAGGAGGTTTTATACTTCAGGCAAATCGTACATTTTTATCTAAATGCGTATATTTTATTTTGTTTCATTTTTATGTCAAAGGCGATTAAATATTGATGTGATCCACTTGGTAAAACTGTGCACCGTCCATTGTTTTTAACACTTATGGGTAGAGACCTGAAAAAATAGCATTTGTGATAAAACAAAAAAATAACTTGAATTTTAGCATTTTAGTGCAAATAAAGCAATTTTGCCCATTTTACTTCAAATAAAGCTATTTTGAACATTTGCATCCACCTTTACTTGAAAATAAACCTATATTCGCGGAATGAGTGTTACACAATGATCTGTTTTGTTGCTTTGCTAACTAAATTGGTAGCAAAAAATTCACACTGACACACTATGAATGTTTATACAGTGAAATCCCGATATTTCGCATCCCGATTATTCGTATATCCCGCTAATTCGTACAAATTTGCCGGTCCCTTGAGAAAATCCCTTTAATTCGTAAAAAAAACAATGCATTCCGGTCCCTTCGATAATATGTATTTATTTTGGTGCTCGAGCTCAATTAAAACGTCTTATAATTCTTATTTACAACTTAAAAATCTNAAAAAAAAAACAATGCATTCCGGTCCCCTCGATAATATGTATTTATTTTGGTGCTTGAGCTCAATTAAAACGTCTTATAATTCTTATTTACAACTTAAAAATCTTGTTAACTCGTAATGTTTAGACCCTGGACTGTAAACCAGCTCTAGATTTATGCAATTCGGGCAGGGTAAAAAAGACCGGAAGGGTACTGAGGGACGTAGGAGGGTTTGAAGGGCAGGTTATGACGCCGAGTAGGCTGTGAGGCGATGTGTCTGTGATTCTCAGAACTAAGAGGCGCCTTGCTCTCTGGTCTACGGTTATGAGAGGGTAGGAAGGAGCAGAGCAAGTGAAATGTTAGTCATTCCGGTCTTAGCAATGCCTCCGAAAAGGGCTAATAAGTGTCTTTCCATTAAAGAAAAAAAGAAATCATTACCGCCGTGGCCGATGGTGATAAACAAATTGACGTGTCCAAACGTGATAACGTTCCTCCTTCCACAATAACATCAATTCTGAAGAACAAGGACAAAATCGCCTCCCAGACATCGGACAGCAAAGTAAAGCGCTTTAAGACTGGTGAGTATCCACAGCTAGAAGAGAATTTAAAAAAGTGGTTTGCGCAAGCACTGAATTCGAACGTCCCAGTTGGAGGAAACATTTTAAGAGAAAAAGTAAAAGTTTTCGCAGAAAACAATGGGAATTAAAGACTATCGTGCAAGTGATAGTTGGTTTGATAGGTTTAAAAAAAGGCACAGCATAAAATTGAAGAAGCTTAGTGTGAAAAGTGCGAGTGTATCGGCCGACGTTTGTTCTGAGTGAAAAGACGAATTGGGAGAAATAATCTATTCTTATGAGCCNTGCGAGTGTATCGGCCGACGTTTGTTCTGAGTGAAAAGACGAATTGGGAGAAATAATCTATTCTTATGAGCCCAACAACATTTTTAATACCGATGAGACGAGGTTATTTTATAAGTGTCTCCCCGACCGATCAATGTGTTTTAAGGAAGAAAAGTGTCGTGGCGGAAAAAATAGTAAAGAACGTGTAACCATATTGTTGGCCGCCAACATGGATGGATCTGAGAAATTAAGACAGCTCATGATAGGCAAATCAGCGAAACCAAGATGTTTTAAAAGCATAAAAACTTTTCCAATGACCTATCGTGCAAAAAAAAAGCGTGGATGACGGGCAAATTATTCAAGGAATGGACACGATCAGTGAATGCTAATATCGAGAAAAGCCAGCGAAAAAATGCTGCTTTTCATGGATAATTGCCCGGCCCACAACAATAACCCACCACTCAGTCATGTTAATGTTGTGTTTTTGCCTGCCAACACTACTTCTAAGCTGCAGCCTCTAGACCAGGGCATAATTAAAACGTTCAAAACCTTTTACTGCAAGGAAGTAGTGATGCAACTCCTTGATAGCATCGAGGATGGGGAGGATCATAAAATCACTTTATTTTCAGCCATGAACATTGCTCACAGGGCGTGGCAAAGTGTTAGCGAAAGCACAATAAATAACGGTTTTCGTGCTGTGGATTCACGAAGGTGGAACTTTCATAAGCAGTTACTGAATAAGACAGAATGCCCTGTGAATTGGAATCGTCTTCCTCAAAATGAAGAAAATTCTATAACGTTTGAAGATTTCGTCCATTTTGACGTTGGCCTAGAGGTAGCGGGGATTCTAACTGATGACAAAATTTTGGCTCCATCTCAGGACATTGAAGGTGAAGGTGATGTGCTGACAATTACACTTAAAGTGGCTAAACAATGCATCAACAACGTGCTCCATTTCTTAGCGAAATCAGACGTTGGCGATGAAGTATTTTCTGCTTTGAACATGCTTGACAAAGCCATCAACAATACCCGTCTGCAAGGCTTGCATCAAAAGAAAATTACAGATTTTTTTAAACGTAAATTTTTAATGTGCTTTTTATTGATGTAATTATTGATTTATATATAGTAATATGTAAACATAATATGTAGCCATGCATTTATCATTACATATTAATGCAAATTTGCATTAATCTCGTTATGTATTTTTTCCTTTTTTTGCTCTCGATTATTGGTAATCTCGCTAATTTGAATATCTCGATAATTCATATTTAACATTCAGTCCCTTGACAATACGAATTATCGGGATTCTACTGTATCACGTTTTTTGTTGAGGTTAGGAATACTTATCGCACTGTTTACCAAACGTCCGCCATCTTCGTTGCAGCAACTAGTTATTTTTGCGTGTTAAAAATTTGGAATGTTTAAGTGACAATATTATTTTGTAGCTTTCTTTGAACGACACACCTATTCCATGTTTTATTTTTCACGTACACAGTTCATAAATATAATAATCACCAAACAAAAGTGTTACTGTTAATGTAGCGGGAATTATTACAAGGCCTTGATGACGACCATAGAATGCACATGGCTAGAGAATATTTGACAGGAAATCAGAATGTAAATTAGTGCATGAGTTAAGATGAAATTTTCATCACTGCTATAGAGACCTAACAATTTAGCAAAGCTTTAAATGCAAATTTTTACATAAAAAACAAAAAATTACTATTTTTGAGAGTTCTGTCCGTAATACACGAATTCTACAAAATCCTGTAGTATTTCTGCGAATTGTTTTATGTCGCATAGTTGCTTCTTACGACGTATTTTGTGTGTTTTTGCATACTGGAATACGAATGCATGCAGAGTTGGTCAGTAGATTTCTTTGATTTATCACCATAAACAAAAACATGTTTTACTTTCTGTAACGTGTGTTTACGGCCATAAATAACATGACCGCAAGTGATGATGCGTCGCTTTGAGTTAACATTCTAGTGCATGGCCCTGCAAAAGTTTTTTTGCTCACTAGGAAACCCCGTCGTTGTAGTGTTCACGTCTACCAAGCACCATGTTATCTATGGAATTCGCGCCAACTAGCTCGCCGAGTTTGTTTACATTCATAGCATCTTCATGTTTTATCCAACAATTATTTATATTTTACTAAGCGGCGCGGCCGTCATTTATTTATGTAGAATATATTTGTAAATTTAATTATCACATATTTTAATCTTGTATTCTTCCAGCTAACTGTATTTTTTATCATACATATTCTCTAAATATGTACGGTAAAAGAATACGCAATTTGAACAAACAAATGGTTTGTAAGCGGGCCTAACAAAAAAATCTGTTGTTGAAAGTTCAGATAGTTAAAAACATAAAGGTAGATTTCTTTAAATTTTTTTTTCTGTTCGTACAAGGCACCTTTTACCTCATCTCCCCTTTCAACTCATCACCCCTTTCACATCATCACCCCTTTCACCTTATTTCCTCCTGTCTCCTACTTTCCCCCCTGTTCATACTATTTCCCCTCTTCTATGTTCCCCTCCCATTCACTCCTTTATCCTCATTGCCCCTTCTTTTTTCACCCTTTCTTCATTTTTTTCTCATTTCCACCCTTTCTTTCCTTTTTCTCATTTCCACACTTTTTCCTCATTTCTCCCCTTTCCCCTCATTTCCCCCTTTTCTCATTACTCCCCTTTCTCCTAGTTTCCCCCTTTCTCCTCGTTGCCCACCTTTCTCCTTGGGATCCCCTTTCTCCCTGTTGCTGCCCTTTCTCCTAATTCTCCTCGTTTTGTCCTCATTCNCCCACCTTTCTCCTTGGGATCCCCTTTCTCCCTGTTGCTGCCCTTTCTCCTAATTCTCCTCGTTTTGTCCTCATTCTCATTTTCTCCGTATTTCCCCACTCTCTATTTCTCCTCTTTCTCCATTTCTCCTCTTTTCCCCCCATTTCTTGTGTCCCCAATTTCTCCTCCTTTTCCCCCATTTCTTATGTCCTAAATTTCTCCTTTCCCCTCATTTCTTGTGTCACCAATTTTGCCTCCTTTCCCCCCTTTCACATTCCTTTTTCCACTTTCATTCATTTTCCCTCCTTTTTCTCCCTCCTTTCCTCTCTCCTTTCTGTCTCCCTTCCACTTTTTCTATTAACTTTTGCATAAAATTAAATTTCACCAACAGCACCACAGTTTATATCTTTTGATGTGTTTGTGTTAGACAACAAAAGGATCTTTGTTACATTTTCAGGAACTTTTTAAGGGTGTATGGATTTTGTGGTGTTGCAGCACTGATGGGGAGTCGCAACCAGCTACCCCTGCCCCAGGCTTGCCCCCAGAACCTCCGCCACCAGAGCAACCAGAACCAGTGGCCCCACCCCCAGTTGAACCAATTTATCAAGACCCTGTGGACGAGATACCAAGTGTGGCACAAGACCAGACCACCTTATTGCAGAATGAAGAGGAAAGTTTTGCCCTGGCTCCTGTGGATGCATCTGCTCTTAGGGGTGAGCAGTAGAGATGGTGCTAGTTTTTTTAATCCAGTCAAGTTACAGTAAAACCTTCCTTAATGAATATCCCATATAACAAAATACTCCATACAACAAAATGTAAATTGGGCATCGCCAAATGTCTATATAAGAACATTGCATTTTCAACCTCTGCGTAAAAAAATACATTTGTGAGTGCAGCAGAATAAAGGCCTGTACAATGAAGGTAATGTATTGCTCAAAATGTAAACAAAACAAGCCAACTTGGTTATAGCTGGTACGAAAAACAGTAGTGCATGCAGCATGCATTCTTAATCCATTTTGCAACGTAAGTAGCCAACTACAATCGCCACCCTCACTCAATAGTTGCAAATGCTGCAATTGCTAGTTGTCAAGAACCTAACCCCAAAGCACAGATAAGTAAAGTTGACAGTATGTATAAATGTTTTGTGCGTAATTATTAANTTGTCAAGAACCTAACCCCAAAGCACAGATAAGTAAAGTTGACAGTATGTATAAATGTTTTGTGCGTAATTATTAATTAGATTCTACAAAAATACATTCATCTGTGCTATAGATACATAGTATTTACTTTCATCATATCACTAACATTTTTNATTAGATTCTACAAAAATACATTCATCTGTGCTATAGATACATAGTATTTACTTTCATCATATCACTAACATTTTTGGTTAAAGATGTTCGTTTATAAATAAAATACATGTTAGGCACGATTCTGCCCATAAACAAGCGCCATAGCAATTCTGTTCAATAGATTTTGTTGCAAATTGCGAGATGAATACCATCACTACTGAAAATTAATGACAACTACTGATTTTTGAACAAAATACTACTGATAGCTTTGGCAAACGGTTGGCACCTTTGCATAGGGGTCGGGGTGGATCAAAATCAGTCCAAAATTCGAAATATATATATAGTGAGCAACCTGTCATATCAACCATATTTCTGAAAATGGCAAGTGTTTGCTTCATTAAGGTTCTACTATATTTTGCACAGAATTTTTCAAAATTGTAAAGTCTTCAATATTTATTATTTTACATCTCATTGCATAAACAATTTTTGTGCCCATTTTTTGCAATACAGCAATTTATATGTCCTGAGTCACATGGGCAGTTTGTCACTCACATTGGCAGTTTGTCACTTGTGTACCATAACCTGTGAACAATTTTTAAAGCTGCATTCAGTTTAGTTATTTTTGCAATTGATGTTGACAATACATTTAGATAAATNATTTTTGCAATACAGCAATTTATATGTCCTGAGTCACATGGGCAGTTTGTCACTCACATGGGCAGTTTGTCACTCACATTGGCAGTTTGTCACTTGTGTACCAGAACCTGTGAACAATTTTTAAAGCTGCATTCAGTTTAGTTATTTTTGCAATTGATGTTGACAATACATTTAGATAAATTAAGTGCTTGTGGAATGTCTCAATACTGCTGACGTGACTTGTAGCTCTGTGCCACAGCCATTTTTATGGCGAGGATACCTATACTGGTTTTCTTTGTGGCAGATGCAGCCTGTTGCATAGCCATTGTACTACACTACATAGATTATGATTATCGAACATGACAAACAATAATCTTTGTAAACTGAAACGAGTAACAGACAATACAAATATTTAACAAAAATAAACTTTAACGCATCACAACAAACCTTAACAAACGACCAGACATAATTCCTGGCAATTTATATCGCGCACTACGACAAAACGACAACGGTCAGTTCCTTCCTATTGTGAGGAGGAGGGGGAACACGGCTGTAGACTGCCGCGCATACACTGTGATGTAAAAGCTCCAGCCCTTGGCGACTCGCAACTGGAAAAGTAGGTCATCAAGGGAGGGGGTAGTCAAAATGCATTGCCATGTGTGCAGAAGAATGCCTTGGTACAGGCTGCCCAGGAATGTGAATCTCTGCCAGCTAAAAGTAGTAGAGCGGATATGTCCATTACAGAAAGTTGTGTGTCCATTGCTCAAATTGAAGGGAACAAATAATAGTGCTCATTAAACAAATTTCTGTTAATCAACAACTTACTGTACTTTTAATATAAAGATTATAATGCTGTTGTTATGCCACTTGCCACCAGTGCTGGATTGAGAAATAATTAATTTTTGTATTATGTATTACACTTGAGTACTGCAGGTTCTGCATATTCAAAAGTAAACATGAACTGAAAACATTCAGAGAAATGTTAAGGTTTGACTATCATTTCTAGCTTGACGAAAAATGCTTTAGAACTGATTAAGTTCTTGGTCAAGTATGATAGCTATGAAGGTATTTGGGGTGGGTGGGGTTTAGCAAATTCCCTTGAGCTAAGAAGTAATTTATTTTCATTTTTGTGTGCGACAGGTTTTACAAAGACGAAACGGAAGCGGAAGTTGATAGTGGATGAAGTGAAGAACATTTCAGGCGAAGAGATGAAAGCACAGTTGTCGGACACAAGTGATATAGTGACGACACTAGACCTCGCTCCCCCGACTAAAAGACTGATGCACTGGAAAGAGACAGGGGGAGTCGAGAAGCTTTTTGCCCTGCCTGGTCGCAGCATCCCCGCCAGAAGCATTTCGAAGGTAATCAAGGTATACTCTTTACATTTCCTAATTCGCTACTAGTTCTAGTTTTAGTTTTTAAGTCTTTTGCATGCTGTGTGTTGTCTATCCCAGATGAGTCAATATTTGTTTATAGATGGTCAAGCAGGCAATATTAAATTAAGTAGACGAGAAATGCCATAAAAAATCTTAAATTGACCAGATTTTTAATGTTTTTCAATTAATTACAGAATTGTCATGCTTTCTCTTGAAACAGCTTTTTTATGAATCATTATGAAGTTAGTTCCAGGGCCAATAAAGTTACAAAAGAAGCGTTATTTCCTGAGGCTTGATTGTTTTATACACTGTTAATGTGTCCTTTAATATTTTGTAGTACTATATAAGTAGTACCCATTCAATTTTATGAAAATTATTGATTTCAAAAATTGATTTAATATAGCTGAAAAATAAAAATATCATGATTTCTTAACATTTGATAATCTCAATTTACAATGAAATTCCGATGCAATGTACCTCTAATTAACATCTTTCATTTTAATGTATAATTTTCAATTCTTGCCCAAAATACCCTATGTGAACTAAGTAAAATTTTTCAGTTTAAAATATAAAAGTTATCTTAACTTTCAGTACAATGAAGATTATTTTACCTCGTGTCTTCCAAAATGGGATTAAATAATGTCAGTAGGCTGTTAACAATTTTCAACCTAATTATGGTTTTGTTCACAAATACGATGCGTAAAAAACCCATGCTGATTGCCCAGTTATGTTCAGTATATCTATGTATATGCTGCAATCTATTTGCACTGTCGACTCGCAACGCCAGTTATCCATGTGTGCCAACCACAGTCATGTAACCACGTTGTTGACCTAGATTAACGGTGTTGACGTGCAGGATGCAGAACTACCTTGGATTCTTTCGTACATCAAAACTTAAATTTATAAATGTGTAACTGTGTGTGTCTATATATATATATATATATAAATACATACATACATACATACAGTAGAACCTCTGTATACTGACACCATTTCAAGCCACTGTCTTTCTTAACAACTCATATTTGAGGAACCGTAAAATATAGCAGACTACCGCCATGACCTTGTTAGAGGTCAAACCCAGCCAAATGAGAAGGTGCTTTACACACAAACTGCACATTTTTATGAACTGAAACTACTCTATTAGATTAATATTAGGGCTACAGCGGTACTGATAAATATACAATATCCATGTTACCAGCTTGTTTTGTGTAAACTTGGTCGGAATATTGCCTGTCCCAATTCTAAGCCGAGGCGTGATTTTGGGAAATTCAAATTGATAAAAAAAAGGTCTGCTTACATTGCGGTAAATAGGGTATGTCTGTATATTAATAAAAACAAATATTTCATTGAAATATCCTTAGATTTTTGAGCAAAAGGCTACCAAATATTGAATTTTTGCTTTGGAAAAAGTAGGCATTGCCCAATATTAATGTTTTTGTAATTTATTGGTGAGGTCGCTGTGGTATTTCATTTGGAAGACATCTGTTTATTGAAATAAATTATTGTTTCATTGAAATGCTTTCTGGTTTTCCCACAAGAGGCAATCGAAAATGGAATTTGTGTTCGCAAATAAATATGGAGCTTCCAATGTTACAGTTTTTGTAATTATTTGGTAACGATGGATGTCGAAAATATCCTTGTGTGGTATCATTTTATTTAGAAGTCTTGACTATTGAATTAAATTATTATTGTATGCAAAATTCATGTTGGTTTTTACACCAGAGACAATTGAAAATGGACTTACAATGCTTGGTAAAACCTTGCTCCGCTCATTGTTTTTAAAATNATGTTGGTTTTTACACCAGAGACAATTGAAAATGGACTTACAATGCTTGGTAAAACCTTGCTCCGCTCATTGTTTTTAAAATTGTTAGTGACAAGGGGAGGCTAAGTAAACACCTCCAGGGTATTATATTTTTCAGAAAATATTTCCTTTTTAAAATAAATGTATATTTAATTTTAAAAAAGTGTCTTTTGGTAGAGATGACCAAGCACAGACTCNAAAATATCCTTGTGTGGTATCATTTTATTTAGAAGTCTTGACTATTGAATTAAATTATTATTGTATGCAAAATTCGTGTTGGTTTTTACACCAGAGACAATTGAAAATGGACTTACAATGCTTGGTAAAACCTTGCTCCGCTCATTGTTTTTAAAATTGTTAGTGACAAGGGGAGGCTAAGTAAACACCTCCAGGGTATTATATTTTTCAGAAGATATTTCCTTTTTAAAATAAATGTATATTTAATTTTAAAAAAGTGTCTTTTGGTAGAGATGACCAAGCACAGACTCNATATTTCCTTTTTAAAATAAATGTATATTTAATTTTAAAAAAGTGTCTTTTGGTAGAGATGACCAAGCACAGACTCCATAAAAAAATTCCCAAAATATCTGATGTGACCAACTTGTGTTAACTACATTATTTCTGGAATCCGTGTGGTGTCATTTCTGTAAGGTTCTACTGTATATCGTATATACCAGTGTACGACCTGCCCCCACGTAAGACCAGCACAACACATTTTGAATATCCATCTTGTAAAATAAAAAATATTTATACATATTCAGTTATAACAAACTTGTGTTGAGTGTACAATCTATACATGTGTTACAAAGCTAAATGTGGTGCTATGCCATATTTATTCAATAATACATAACCCCTCAATTAAAAAAAACTGCATCTCGGAAATAGGGAAGGGCGGTGTTACATATAGGGCTGAGCCGATACCGGTACCGATATATCGAAACCGGCCAATATCGTAATTATCGGAATTGTGCGCAATTCATNGATACCGGTACCGATATATCGAAACCGGCCAATATCGTAATTATCGGAATTGTGCGCAATTCATGTTTAAATCGCTGATATTATAACCGATATTTTGCCCTAAGAATCTGAGATGATGCTGTTTAACTTGCAATAATTGGAGTGCTTTGCTCACTACAGTGAAACATCATTGTTGCGTTCCCGTTTGTCGTTTTCCCATATATGTCGATTTTTTTTNAGTGCTTTGCTCACTACAGTGAAACATCATTGTTGCGTTCCCGTTTGTCGTTTTCCCATATATGTCGATTTTTTTTTTATGTTCCCCACAAATATCCTATATAAACAATGTTTAAAAAAAACTGCATGCTACACCCTTAAATCATTAATTTACCTGCATCCATCGATCAGATATTCTGTCCGAAAACCAAAATATATTCAGAACTATTGNGTGCTTTGCTCACTACAGTGAAACATCATTGTTGCGTTCCCGTTTGTCGTTTTCCCATATATGTCGATTTTTTTTGGATGTTCCCCACAAATATCCTATATAAACCATGTTTAAAAAAAACTGCATGCTACGCCCTTAAATCATTAATTTACCTGCATCCATCGATCAGATATTCTGTCCGAAAACCAAAATATATTCAGAACTATTGTTTATCTGTGAAAAAACTATCTTAAAACAGGTACTACCAAAATTCAGTAGCGTCAAGAGCAGGTAAACACCCACTCCCTAACCTCAAAAACTAGTATACGCAAATAGTTGTCGTGAAACATTGCAATTGTTAACAACCACGTAATTTATTTTTGGTAATTCAATCACTATTTGTTATTAAATTACTCACCTCGAAAAACAGGTAAAACAATATAATTGCAGGCATTGCGTGGTATGGACCAGAACCAGACATTCATAGTGGACGGAACGGATTTGAACTTTAGTCTCGTTCCACAATGGAAACCTAATAATTTTTAAGTCAGTGCGGTAAATAACCATGTAAATTACAAGCATTAAAGGGGAACAGTATGTTTTCACTGATCAATTCTGTTAAGATAAAAATACGCTAGTAACTTTTTTAAAGAGTAATGCAGTGATATCAACTGTCACACAAGAAGGCAAATGTTGTTTAATTTGGCGAAATTTAAAAACATTTTGAGGGCAATGGAATTTTTAGCGAAGTAAAATATAATTTCAAAAAATTGGATTTTTACGTGTCAAACTCAACAATTTTTAGCACGTTTCTGTTTTAAATCATTGCATTTAATAAAGTTAGTCAGATTTTTGCCACTTTTTTTACATCTAGCAGAAATTTAGGGAATTTTATGTAAACATTCGGCGGATTTTTGAAATTAAGTGCATTTCAATACTTTATAATACAATACTTATAGTGAATGATATGCCCACTGTTCATTATAGGCAATCAACTCAGTATACCCAAGGATGAAAATAATTTTTTTTTTAGGTTAGGTTTTACTTTTTGAGGAGAGAGGTCCACATGTTGAGTTTTCTGGCATGTTGAGTTTTTTTCAGTAGGTCCCGTGAAAAACGAATAATAGAGGTTTCACTATTTGGTTTTATTAAAATAATCACTATTTTTAAATTGGTTTTTATTAAAGTACCCAACTGGCTGTGACTTTTTTTTTTGTTTGTTTTGTTGGTTTGTTTGCTGTTGCTGTAGTAACATGACGGTATTAGGTTAGGGTACGAAAGTGGTGAAATTATTTACTTGTGCCAGCAATAAACAAATGATATGGCTGGAATAAAAAGTTATTCGTGGAATTTCTTTGTACCGTAAGCAACACGTAACAATGCAAAACTGTTTACAATATTTGGAAATGTTTGGTTTCGAGAGGCGGTATATCATCAAGGTCCTATAGTACCACAAACTAAAAACTTGCTTAATGACATGCTTTTGGAGGTTATTTTTGCCTTATAAATATGCTTAAGCTTAATATGTGGTTCCGAGATTTATATTTATCGTAGTAGTTAGGCCTATCACTGAAACAATAAAAACGGAGACAATTAGAATTTTATTTAGGTAAATGTTTAAAAATTAAGTTTTTATTTTTTGAAACTTGCAATAANTCGATCAGATATTCTGTCCGAAAACCAAAATATATTCAGAACTATTGTTTATCTGTGAAAAAACTATCTTAAAACAGGTACTACCAAAATTCAGTAGCGTCAAGAGCAGGTAAACACCCACTCCCTAACCTCAAAAACTAGTATACGCAAATAGTTGTCGTGAAACATTGCAATTGTTAACAACCACGTAATTTATTTTTGGTAATTCAATCACTATTTGTTATTAAATTACTCACCTCGAAAAACAGGTAAAACAATATAATTGCAGGCATTGCGTGGTATGGACCAGAACCAGACATTCATAGTGGACGGAACGGATTTGAACTTTAGTCTCGTTCCACAATGGAAACCTAATAATTTTTAAGTCAGTGCGGTAAATAACCATGTAAATTACAAGCATTAAAGGGGAACAGTATGTTTTCACTGATCAATTCTGTTAAGATAAAAATACGCTAGTAACTTTTTTAAAGAGTAATGCAGTGATATCAACTGTCACACAAGAAGGCAAATGTTGTTTAATTTGGCGAAATTTAAAAACATTTTGAGGGCAATGGAATTTTTAGNAACTGTCACACAAGAAGGCAAATGTTGTTTAATTTGGCGAAATTTAAAAACATTTTGAGGGCAATGGAATTTTTAGAAAAGTAAAATATAATTTCAAAAAATTGGATTTTTACGTGTCAAACTCAACAATTTTTAGCACGTTTCTGTTTTAAATCATTGCATTTAATAAAGTTAGTTAGATTTTTGCCACTTTTTTTACATCTAGCAGAAATTTAGGGAATTTTATGTAAACATTCGGCAGATTTTTGAAATTAAGTGCATTTCAATACTTTATAATACAATACTTATAGTGAATGATATGCCCACTGTTCATTATAGGCAATCAACTCAGTATACCCAAGGATGAAAATAATTTTTTTTTTAGGTTAGGTTTTACTTTTTGAGGAGAGAGGTCCACATGTTGAGTTTTCCGGCATGTTGAGTTTTTTTCAGTAGGTCCCGTGAAAAACGAATAATAGAGGTTTCACTATTTGGTTTTATTAAAATAATCACTATTTTTAAATTGGTTTTTATTAAAGTACCCAACTGGCTGTGACTTTTTTTTTTGTTTGTTTTGTTGGTTTGTTTGCTGTTGCTGTAGTAACATGACGGTATTAGGTTAGGGTACGAAAGTGGTGAAATTATTTACTTGTGCCAGCAATAAACAAATGATATGGCTGGAATAAAAAGTTATTCGTGGAATTTCTTTGTACCGTAAGCAACACGTAACAATGCAAAACTGTTTACAATATTTGGAAATGTTTGGTTTCGAGAGGCGGTATATCATCAAGGTCCTATAGTACCACAAACTAAAAACTTGCTTAATGACATGCTTTTGGAGGTTATTTTTGCCTTATAAATATGCTTAAGCTTAATATGTGGTTCCGNAAAAACTTGCTTAATGACATGCTTTTGGAGGTTATTTTTGCCTTATAAATATGCTTAAGCTTAATATGTGGTTCCGAGATTTATATTTATCGTAGTAGTTAGGCCTATCACTGAAACAATAAAAACGGAGACAATTAGAATTTTATTTAGGTAAATGTTTAAAAATTAAGTTTTTATTTTTTGAAACTTGCAATAATGATATTTGTCCTTGTCAAGGCAGTATCGGTATTGGTATCGGCAATATCGGTAAGTTTGTATCAGCAATATCGGAAAAGGCTCAGAAACCATATCGGCTCACCTCTAGTTACATATGCGATTCAGATTGTTTTGCCACTCGTTATGATCAATAACATGACCAGAAACTGTCAGTCAACAGCTACTGGCTAAGTGCGACACAGACGAGTTATTTAACGAAAAAGGCCATTTATTTATTAGCATGGTGCACCACCTGCATAAATATGATAAACTTGTACTTATTATTTCTAATGCAACACTTAAAAAGTTTACTCGTCTATGGAAAACATTAACAACTTGTACGAAAACTTGAAATGTAGATAGTTTGTCCGGGCTGGCTGCGCACTTATAGAGCAGCCTAGAAGTCACGCTGCTACTCTACCCCGTAACAAATATCTGCTTTGTTTCTATAAATGTTACTTGGCTGACATCATCCTTGCCACAGCCATGCACTCATCGAAAGGAGTGAAAAGCAGTCTATGTTATGATAGACAAGACTATTTTCAGTCCTGTNGTGAAAAGCAGTCTATGTTATGATAGACAAGACTATTTTCAGTCCTGTATTTATCTCCGAAACCTTGGGTTCTATGCAAGACTCACACCCCTGCTTTTCAAAATTGTTTCTGAGGAAATATGGGCGAGTGATACACAAGTAAATACAGTATTTTCGTGAAGATCGTAACAGATTAGTAACATGTTCTTGACTTGAAAAAATTAATTGTTTTAACTTGATTGTGCTTTAAAACCATTATAAATCATACAAACAGTACAGAGACTTTGGGTTTCAGAACTGTAGAAAAAAAGTTTATTCATCTGGTATAGATTACACAACATTGNTATTTATCTCCGAAACCTTGGGTTCTATGCAAGACTCACACCCCTGCTTTTCAAAATTGTTTCTGAGGAAATATGTGCGAGTGATACACAAGTAAATACAGTATTTTCGTGAAGATCGTAACAGATTAGTAACATGTTCTTGACTTGAAAAAATTAATTGTTTTAACTTGATTGTGCTTTAAAACCATTATAAATCATGCAAACAGTACAGAGACTTTGGGTTTCAGAACTGTAGAAAAAAAGTTTATTCATCTGGTATAGATTACACAACATTGCCATGTGTAAGGGATGCACATCCTTTTATTTTACACTTACCATGAATTAAATTTACATGTTAGCAATGCTTGGAAAAAAAAATTTGCTATACTCATATCTGGTTGTTATCACATTAAAAATATTGGTATAGCTTTTCTGAATTCCAGAGTAATGACGTGTTAATGAATTCGATGTTCTGTAGTTGTGCTCTTTGCTTTCTAAAAAAAAAAAACTGTCTCTACATTGGATGTACATCCCATATAAGTAATGGAACCCTTCTAGGGGTATTCCTTTTTCACTTTTATCTTGGCATGAATTCTGTTGCACATTAATTTTTTCACTACATTTATTATGTGGTTTCACACAAAGAAATGTAAAATCATGGTTCTTTGGATATTCAAGGAAATTCAAATGGAGGAGGGGCTGTGGTAGCTGAGTGATTAACCTTCTTGCCTCCCACCAAGGCGAACTGGGTTCAATCCCCGGCCAGGTAACTCAGGTATTTTGCAATTTGGAATTGTGACGTATGATTCCGCTGGAGTGCAGGTTTTCTCTGGGATCTCCAGTTTCCCTCGCCCTTGTATTCTGGTGCTGCCCTATTCTCACCTCATTTCACCCTCATCGGCTCTCAAGACCTCATTGTTAAGAGCCATCCAAATCTCTCAACTAAACTCAACTTTACAAATGCAACTTTAATATATGTGTAGAGTCATTTGAAATATTAAACTGTATTTTAAAGCAGATGAGTATGTGATTGCAAACTAACTCGGTGTGAATAAATTATTTGATGTTAATAAATGTTACGTAGCTGGTTTTCTCATGCAGGTATGCAGTATACATGCTAAAAAAAAAATTTCATGGATCTATATCCTTAACTTTTGACAGCTGGAGCGATTGTTTTATCACTATCCAAGGCACCATACTTAATGGGTTCTAGTACCTTCATATGAGAGGAAGTGCTGGTAAAACAAGATTTCAGAAAAAGTTCATTTACTATTAGTGGTATGGTATAAAAATTTGTCGTATAGTTTGTATTACAGTAGAATTAGAATTTCAATGTTGTGGCCCTTTTTTTAAAAACCTATGTTTAAGGAACTATCAAAAGTTTGGTTTAAAAATTCTAAAGTTTGAGAGGAATTGGTTGGAAAAATAACTTTCTTGCATATCATTTTTGGCAAGCAGTGGATACCACCGCCCCTAGGCTGACAGCGCTAGTCAATACCCATTAACTCAGCTTGTCTGTGTTTCTGCGCTCAATGTGACTGTTGTATGTCGTGCACTTGTCTTGGTTGGTGGTGTTGAACTCAATTACTTGTACTTTGCTTTTCGACTTGAATTTGTTAGATGTTTTTGGATTTTTTTTTTGGTTTTGATGTTACTTTTTGTCAATAACTTATTTTTAGGCTCCAATAGACTCCAATTTGGTTTTGTTTTTGTTTTTATTTGGGAATTATTGTTAATGACCCATGCCATATAGTTTTTTTTTAAAATAGTTTCGAGTTGATTTTGTGAACAATTGTTGATGCCCCACACCGTTATTTCAATTAAGTGATTGGAAAGTGAGTCAGGTTTCCTTTTATTAAAAAGTGTAAACCTCCTCCCATGAAATTGCGAGAAATGAAACAAAACTGTACATTAAATCCGCATTACCAACAAGTCATCAAAGAAGCCTCTCTAAATACCCGTAATGGTGGTAAGCACAGCGGTCACAGTGGGACTGTAATGTAGTTCATATTGTATGTCTTCCCATGACTCATAACTATATCTTCCCCTCTGTGTTCATAAAACCTGCCCCCAAGGCTTGGAAGCTGTCAGGAAGGAACACTGAATNTTTTTTTTTTTTTTTTTTTTTTTTTTTTGTCACGGCAGGCGGCATGGTGTTGCCACGCTGTTGTGAGGCTCGGTGTTGCCTTGGTTGTTGCCATTTGCTGGCCTATTCTCGGTGATGGTTACACAGTATTCATTAGTTTCATCAGGTGAGAAACAAAGGGGACTTGTTTTATTAAATGGAGTACTTATGATGATGCACATTGCATTTAATACCATTTTTATTATGTCGCATTAATAAATTATCGTTTTAGTGAACATAATGTAATAAATCAAATTCGCTATAGTGTGCTTTACTGTACTATTTTTATAGCAATATATTCTGCCTGTCCTATTCGTAGCATATGCAGGGTGTCCACCCACGGGGAAAATATTTTTATTTATTATTTCAATAATACTGGCTTTGCTTATGCAAGTTATTTGTATCGAGAAAATGTTTGGTAAGCAATTATCAGTTTACGAATCATGGTGTCGTAGCTTGGTATGGCATTCCTGCTCGTTATATTTGCCTGACCGTTACCAGTAGTTTTTACATTTCGTGCTTTTCAAAGTCTTTACGGAAGGTTTGTTAACTGTACTTAAGTATGTTTACTGTGCAACTAATACATTATTTATTTAAATTGAATGCACAGTTCTCTGTGCAAAAATACGGGTGTAATAAGTTTGGAGTGCTTCGTTACAAAAAATTTAACCTCAAATTAAAAGCAAAAAAATTTTACAGTCCCAACTTATATCTTGCAAACTCCTGGTTTCTTAAGTATTTATTTACATTTCTTTCACACACATGACAGTTGGTTCTAATGGTTTACAATACACTAGGGGTGTGCAGAAATGGAATTTTTAAATAAGGAAAAATTTGGGCCAGAAAAAAACTTGCAGGAAATCGGGATAATATTTTAGGTAAGGTAAATAAGTTTGTGGGTTGCTAGGATTAGTGAATATAACATTATGTCATGACTTATTCCATGAAAACAATAAATAAACACAGAATAATGACTTAATATACTAAAAGACATTACAGTGAAAGTCTTTTGTAACAATAGTTTATATCGGTACAAAAAATTGTCGCTATAACAAACCTTTGTTATAAACAAAAATTAAAAACAGTCCCATATTTACAATTTTTTTATTTGTGCTGTATATTAACTTTTATGGCGTAAAATTCACGCACTAGCAGAGAACAGATGTGACGCACGAAAGGTTTAGAGCGGGGAGGGTGGCAACGCTCACTGCGCGCAGCTGTTTCCACATGTAAGGTCGCCCAAGGTCATGCCGCTTCCTGTTGCCACAGCAGCTGTGGGCTGGGACACGCAGAGACAGATGGGCGACGTGTGCATGCAAAGTTATCATGTACAACTGTCACTTGGCACTTGGTGGAAGATGTCAAGTCACAGCGTCTTCTAATTTCACTTTTACTCACAAATGGTTTTCACATTTTTCAATAATTTTTTTATTTGTGGATAAATAGACACATTTTCTTTTCTTATCCATGTTTGGAAGAGCAAGAACATGACTGTGCACGAACACTTGATAGTTTGACACAATTAACAACAGTGCTTCATCAACATGGCACGGTTGTTGAGACAAGGCACACTTCTAAGCATCTGCTAAGAAAAGATAGTTGCATAATGAGTTATGCTCCTTGCAGGGCCGACACTATGGCAGTGGCAATTTTGTACGCGGTATTTGCAGGTGTGCAAAGTGTTTACATAATTTAGGCACTTAAAATTTCTATACATATGCATCGTATACTGTACGACAGTACAAAAAATATTTGGCAATCTTATAATTGCCCAACAGGTTGCTATTTTAATTTACGTGATGTTCTATTTTTTTTATATCTTCTTCCTTTGCCGCTTACATTGGAGCACTTGAATCAGTCCATATTACAGTGAAACCTCGTTGTTGCATTCCCGTTTATGTCAATTTTTTTGGATGGTTGTAACGTTTCGCCCTTTCTAGTTATAGCCGAATATTTAGAATATTGCAGCCTCACAAGTGGGCGCCATCTTGTAACGTTGGGCACTTGTTACACTCATTATGTATAATAATGCCACGGCTTGCTCAGAGGTAGAAACACGAGACTCAGTTAATTGAATAGATACTTAAGAAAGAAGTTCCAGATTAGTTTGATATATATATATATTTATTTAACATTCAGCAACACAGTTCACAGACGGAGTTTCAGTATGCAGAGTACGAACCTCTCTTGAGATAAATATAAAAGTACAGACACAGCGCCACAGTAGTTTACAGGTTATTGTCTCAAAACTTGCATAAAAATAAATATCATATGCGGTTACCTCCCACACCGACAGAGAAATAAAATAATAAAGTTTAGAGGCCGATGTGGGGGTTATTCGCACACACGACGCGACCTAGACTATCATTGTACTACGATGACTACTGTTCTGACCTGCCCTCACGAGCGACTGCCCCGAAGTACCTTCTTCCGACGACTGACTTGAATAAGACTGCTGGAAGGGCGACAGACAGACGTCTCTTTTGTGCTGCCTATCACCCCCCTATCCTGAGATAAGTGCCTGGCATCTGCCAGCAGCGTCATCACAAACTGCGCTGTGTCCCGCGCTCAACACGTTATCGACTGCTGCGCCATCAACAGAAACTAACCTCTCTTACAACAAAAACTTGTTGACGTTGCCTGAAAATGCGCTGGAGGAACTAAAACTGTCGACGCATTCAAAATCCAGATAAACTAACCTCTCGTTTCATATAAAATTTGTTGACGCATTAAAACTGCGCCGAAGGAACTAAAACTTGTTGACGTTGCCTGATCCACAGAAACAAACTAATCTAATTAATGCTGACGCAGCCCAAAGACGACAATGTTCGAAACAAAACACAACCGCAATCCTGATAAACGTAACCCGCAGACGTCCGCCCGATAAACAAACTAACACGGTAAAATAAGCCACCACTGCTTTTAATTTGAAACACGATAAAAATATTACGAAGTTTTCCAAAGCTTCATACACACAAAAGAATTTTACACCCGTATCCCGAAAAATTACGAATATTGCGTCATTACATGGTCCCAACAAATATCCTATATAAACAATGTTAAAAAAAAACCTGCATGCTATGCCCTTAAATCATTAATTTACCCGCATCCATCTATCAGATATTCTGTCCGAAAACCAAAATATATTCGGAACTATTGTTTATCTGTGGTACTACCAAAATTCAGTAGCGCCAAGAGCAGGTAAACAGACACTCCCTAACCTCAAATGCTAGCATACACAACTAGTTGTCGTGAAATGTTGCAATTGTTAACAACCACATAATTAATTTTTGATAATTCAATCACTATTTGTTTTAAATTACCTGCATCGTAAAACAGGTAAAACATAATAATTGCAGGCATTTCTTTGTTTCAATTCAGCAAACAAATATTCGCGCAAATAAAACACTTATGTATAATGGTTGTGGTACGGACCAGAACCAGACATTCTAGATGGACGGAACGGATTTGAACTTCAGTCTCGTTCCACAATGGAAACCTAATAATTTTTAGGTCAGTACGGTAAATAACTATGTAAATTACAAGCATTAAAGAGGAACAGTATGTTTTCATTGATTAATTCTGTTAAGATAAAATTACGCTAGTAACTTTTTTAAGAGTAATGCAGTGGTATCAACTGTCACACAAGATGGCGAGTGTCGTCAACTTAGCAGACTTTGCGTTTAACTTGGCGAAATTTGAAAACATTAAGCGGGCAACTGAATTTTTAGCGGAGTAAAATATAATTTTAAAAAATCTGATTTTTACATTTCAATCTCAAAAAACTGTGTTAAATTTGCCTCCAAAGAAGAGTAAAAAAATATAAAATGCAGCATTATTAAATGAAGCTACGTATAATACTTTATTACTGTACTTAAATTTTATCAATTTTTAGCACGTTTCTATTTTAAATCATTGTTTTTAATAAATTTTGTTTGATTTTTGCTACTTTTTTTTACATTTGGCAGAAATTTAGTGAATTGTATGTAAACATTTGGCAGATTTTCGAAATTAAGTGCATTTCAATATTTTATAATACAATACTTACATTGAATGATTGAAATATGTTTTTTCATCCAGTATTTAATATATGCCCACTGTTCATTACAGGTAATCAAGTCAGTATACCCAAGGATGAAAATAAATTTTTTTTTTTTAGGAGAGTGGTCTACATGTTGCATTTTCCCGCATGCTGAGTTTTTTTCAGTAGATCCCATGAAAAACGAATAATAGAGGTTTCACTGTACACTTAAGTCTTCAGGGTATTCACTAGAGATTTTTCTTTCAGCTTCCTCTTCTGCTCCCAGAACTTTTTCATTCTTTCTGACCTGGCAGCCCATTTTTTGTTAGTTATGGGGTATTGTTTTTGTTCTAATGTTTTTAGTTTAAGCCTTATGTCTCTGTTCCTCAGAATCTTCTTCTCTCCTCTGTTTTCAATTTGTTGCATTGTTATACCTAACTCTCCTATATCATCCTGGACTTCTTTGAACTACATAATTGTTTTTGGTTTTATTTTTCCAAAAGTAGTTGAATAGCTGTTTCATTAGTCTGGTTTCTGGTGATCTTGTGATATGGCAGTAAAAGGCAACTCGCCTTTTTCGCATTGTGTCTATTATTGACTCACTTCCCCATATACCACTTCGTTAGGCAACAATTTCCATTGTCCTTCTATTTGGTGTTTTTTGTTGATGATTGTTCTGTCTGCCTTCTGTAGTTTATCTGTTGTTGATTTTGTGTTCAACTTGAATAGTGTTTCGCTAGCGTAAGTTGCTTTAGGCTTAATAGCGTAGTAGTAGTGTCTGAATTTGGCGTTCATCGAGAGAGATTTCTTGTTGTAGGTTGGCCAGGTGATCCGTTGTGTTTGTTTCAATTTAGTTGTTCTGCTTTCTATCAATACTTTCTGATTTGAGTTCCAGATTTTAATTTCCCCCAGATACTTAAATTTATTTACAATCTTAATTTGTTTATTATTGTTTAGTTGGATGGCTGGTGTTTCAACCTTGAAGGTTGGCATCATTTCTGTTTTTTCGAACAAAATTTGTACTTCAATTTGAAGTTTAGCTTCTTCTACATTATTTGCAAGTAGCGCAAGATCGTCTGCGAATGCTAAGCAATTAAGCCTAATAGTTTTGCCAATCTTGTTGTTTGGCTGGCATTTCTTACTCCACTCCTGCACGACTTTCTCTAATGCGCAGTTAAACAGTAATGGTGAGAGTCCATCTCCCTGTCGAAGTCCAGTTCGGACTTCAAATGGTACAGAGAATTCACCTCTGAATTTATCTTTTGATTTAGTATTTTTAAGGGCCATTCCGATAAGGTTGATTAGTTTTTGGTGTAAGCCGAATTCCTTAAGGATTTTCAGTAGTGACTCACGATGGATACTGTCATACGCTTTCTTGAAGTCAACAAAAGTGATGACCAAATTCTTATTTCGAACTCTTTGATGTTTCTTGATTGATGATTTGATCTGGACAGTCTCTTCCTGGTCAAAATCCTCCTTGATATTCTCTAAGTTCTCGGTCGAGTTGTTCTTGTATTCTTGTGTATATAATTTTAGATAAATTCTTATATGTGACCTCAGTTAGAGATATTAATATAAAAAACAATAACATGTTTCCCGAATACTGCAAAACAAAAATGTCCACAAATGCATATTCTGTACTATGAAAAGGTAACTTTCGTAAATATGTTTTGCCCAAACAATTGCTACGTTTAGTACCACATTCAATGTATACCGTATTTTGGCATGTCAGGCCGCGCCATTGTTTTTGAGCCTCTAAAACTNTATACGTTTAGTACCACATTCAATGTATACCGTATTTTGGCATGTCAGGCCGCGCCATTGTTTTTGAGCCTCTAAAACTGTGTACATGCTGCAGAAACTTTTTTTTTTTAAGCCTGACATTTGATTACGTACAGTAACAGCTGACATTTGGCAACTAGGTGCTCCCATGAAGCGATTGCAGGCATCCTTGACAAAAGCACAATTGTGGATGCGCATGACTGAAGTGACCCTGCATGCGACCTTGCCATGCGGTTTACAGCCGTGCCGGTATCAATCGCTTCAGTTTATTCTCTTTCTTTTGTGCTGTGCGTGCTTCCCGTATACACAAACGTGAGGCCGTGTACCAATTTGTTTCTAGTTACATTTTTCGTAATTTGTGTCTAGCGTTTTGTAAGGATTAGTCAAAACAATAAGACGTTCAACTGTCTAGTATACAATGCAGTATTATTTTGGTGTTATGATTTCAAAATTAAAAACTAATATGGCTGCAATTTGGTAATTTGTCAACTTCAAAGTTGACAAAACACAAATTTAAAAAATGCTTCATAGATTTTGTATACAAAAACAGGTCACATGATCATTTTCTTGGCAAAAAGTGCCAATTGGAACACTGTCTTGGGATAATGGAAAAGGAACGAGCGAGTTATGCAAAATTTAAGTTGATGGTTGTGGAATATGCACGCGAACATGTAAAAAGGGTAGTTGGTCGACAATTTGGCATCAACAATAAAAATGTACGGTGTTGGTGCAGGAAAAAAAATAAAAATAGCCCAAAAACATGTGCTTTACGATGCAAAATGTGTAAATACCCAGAACTAGAATAATAGCTGTTTCATCACCTGCTCGCTACTAGGGATAATGAATTTTCTGTCACCTAGGAAATGCTCTCGTTTAAAGCCAGAAAAATTGCAGCAAACAAAAATATTCCTATAACATAATTTCAGCCTGACGTTTGCTGGCGACTCGATTGCGCAATAGGCCAGTGACCAGATTACCAAATTTTTAACAGCTGTTCAGTGCAATAATAGCACGTTGACGTGTGATGTCGGGTGACTGACGACGTCATGGTCGGGGAAAGTTTTAGTGTGTCTGTCGGAGACATGGGCTATATTATATATCTTNGATGGTTGTGGAATATGCACGCGAACATGTAAAAAGGGTAGTTGGTCGACAATTTGGCATCAACAATAAAAATGTACGGTGTTGGTGCAGGAAAAAAAATAAAAATTGCCCAAAAACATGTGCTTTACAATGCAAAATGTGTAAATACCCAGAACTAGAATAATAGCTGTTTCATCATGTGCTCGCTACTAGGGATAATGAATTTTCTGTCACCTAGGAAATGCTCTCGTTTAAAGCCAGAAAAATTGCAACAAACAAAAATATTCCTATAACATAATTTCAGCCTGACGTTTGCTGGCGACTCGATTGTGCAATAGGCCAGTGACCAGATTACCAAATTTTTAACAGCTGTTCAGTGCAATAATAGCACGTTGACGTGTGACGTCGGGTGACTGACGACGTCATGGTCGGGGAAAGTTTTAGTGTGTCTGTCGGAGACATGGGCTATATTATATATCTTGGCTTACTATTGGCTACTAACCGGACCCTAACCAGTATATAAGCTGGGCGCGTGGCTTGACGGCTTGGCACGAAGTCTAATGTGGGTTTNTTGGCTTACTATTGGCTACTAACCGGACCCTAACCAGTATATAAGCTGGGCGCGTGGCTTGACGGCTTGGCACGAAGTCTAATGTGGGTTTAGCTGTACTTCGTACTATTGGTTTGCACACAACCACTGGTTTACCTGTATTGGGCGTGGCCCGGGGTAGCTCCTGACTGGGCCGTTGTTGCGGCTTGTGCCCGGTCCGTGGGCTGCGGCTGGCGGTGCTGGTCGGTGCCCGACAATAAAATTGTAATGTATTCCCGAAATTTTTCCATAAGGTTGAGATTTCGCACACCTCTAAAATACATATAGCATAACATAATTATGTATTATGCAAATGAAGACATGCCGCAGGGACAAAAAAAAATTCCTTCTAAAAATTTTGAAAATAAAAATCTTAAAAACATATTGATAATGCAATACACTGAAATAAGCCCATAACGTTTTCTTCCATAATTTTTCCTTAATTTGACATGATGTAAATAACATTTTGTTAAATTTTGAGGGAATAGAGTTCATGCTGTGTAGTTGGCAACAAATGATTGTTTATGACCCTCAATCCAGCCAGGAAGTAAAACTCTAAGTCTTACCTGGAAAATGCCAACTCTGTCTTTTAGGATGCTCCTTGGCCTATACGGACTCTACCCTCACGTGATGCATCACTTTATGAAAATAAAAGAAACGCAGCAGAAATTCATTGAAATTTACAGCCGCTCATGTGCAGCGCACGAGCAATGTCGTTGACATGTTAGCTGTTCCACTCCATGANATTCATTGAAATTTACAGCCGCTCATGTGCAGCGCACGAGCAATGTCGTTGACATGTTAGCTGTTCCACTCCATGGCGTGGCCTCTGCTGGTACAGTTCTCTTTCTCATGCAGTAATTAACTGCCCAGATATGCATGTGCAACATTACACATTCCACACCCCGAGCCGTGGCAGCTGTGCCAGCCAATGTAGACATTGATGCATACCATAAGCAGTGACTCTGCCGTGTACCCTCCTTTTTCATCTTCATCTGTTTCACCCATCTTATTCTTGTTAAAGCCATTATTTCTTTNGACTCTGCCGTGTACCCTCCTTTTTCATCTTCATCTGTTTCACCCATCTTATTCTTGTTAAAGCCATTATTTCTTTACACTGAATTATGAGTCAGTTGGAGTTTATCACATTTTAATGACAACATATTTATCAATTAGAATAATTTTGCTTTTAATCAATTGATTTTTTATTTTTCTGGCTATAATATATTATAAAATGTCATTTGCTGCTGATGTGACTTTTTATTTGCAATTGTAACAGTACTGCATCTTCTTTTTTTTNTATATTATAAAATGTCATTTGCTGCTGATGTGACTTTTTATTTGCAATTGTAACAGTACTGCATCTTCTTTTTTTTGTGGGGGTAATGGGTGGACGTCTGTTAAGTGTATGCGCAGTTTTTAAGTGAAGATGTCTACGTGTTAANTTTTTTTTGTGGGGGTAATGGGTGGACGTCTGTTAAGTGTATGCGCAGTTTTTAAGTGAAGATGTCTACGTGTTAAAATGCAGTTAGTCCTTGAAACAAACATTTATTAAGGAACCCTGACTATAACAGGCACTGTTATTTGTTTCCTTTAATTTTTCACAGCAGACGTGACATTTGATTTAATGGATGTATCATATCTGCGCTGCTAGCATGCGAGAATATGATTCCTGGGAAGGTTTTCTGAAGTGCTGCTTTGTGTAAACAAATAGTATTCTTCTGCACATCTGGTGATGCATTTTTGGATTCCCCCTCCTCCACCTTCTGGTAACGTACATTTCTGCATAGGCAAACTACCATTTTCTTTCCATCACGAAGGAAAATCCAAACAGGTGTTGTAGCTGACCATATTCCTTTGTTTGTGGTGCATGATTGGAGNTCTTTCCATCACGAAGGAAAATCCAAACAGGTGTTGTAGCTGACCATATTCCTTTGTTTGTGGTGCATGATTGGAGGTATATCAGGAAATATGGTTTTTTTAATCTGTTAAAGTTCATTTTTAGTTCATTCTGCTGTGTTAAAGTTTAGATTGTTTGTAATGTTCATACTCGTCACCACAATAAAGGAAAGCTGGTGATAAGTTTGTTTTGTCACTCATCTCCAAATGCAATGTGATGTTAAAAAACATATATTATAGGCTACAAAGTTTTTAAGTTTTTTAAGCTATTGGAATTAGAAAAATTTGGCTCAGAAATAGTTATTTGTGGATATATTCTAAACCTTCCAAGATAGAGAAATTTCTATTTCCTTGTGGGAAATGTAAGCATGGACTGTATCGGGGCTGTTGTATTAGGCGTATGTGTAACGTTGTGGTCTGTTTTATTTTTATTTTTATTTAACTTGCTCAGTAGTATTTTCTGCATACCTGGGATATCTATAATTTTACTCAGAATACTTTACCCTAATATGTAAATTTATACTTAATCAATAAAAACACATAAATTNGGATATCTATAATTTTACTCAGAATACTTTACCCTAATATGTAAATTTATACTTAATCAATAAAAACACATAAATTCTTTAATCAGAGATAAGTGAACATTATTTTAAATACCCAGTTAGCAAAATGTGCTTTTTGGGCACAATTTCCACATTTAGGGGAAGCCACATAGGTCGAAATTCGGCAGTATTGGTTCATAGACAACTTTGTTTTAAGGATTAATTTTTGAAAACTGCAAGTGTGTGAAAAATTCAGTTTTAATAATATTTCTGTGAGTACAGATCATAAATTTGTACAGGAAAATCATGATAGATTTAATGAAAAAGCNTCAGTTTTAATAATATTTCTGTGAGTACAGATCATAAATTTGTACAGGAAAATCATGATAGATTTAATGAAAAAGCTGAGGTTGAAACACAGCTGTTGCCCAGTGATGTGGCAACTACGTGACATTCAGGCTACCTCCCTTCTCTACTTCAGGTCCAAGCAAATGTGACTCATGCATGTCGATAAGCAGGTAGATATGTACTTGCTAAGCTAAATGTTTGAAGTATTAAAAACAATCGCTCATCCCATTTCGTGTCTTATTTTGTGTCCCCATGCANCTTGCTAAGCTAAATGTTTGAAGTATTAAAAACAATCGCTCATCCCATTTCGTGTCTTATTTTGTGTCCCCATGCATACAGTTTATTTTAAGTTAATATCACTTTGTTGATGCAGTTTCTTTCATTTGCAAGTCTATAGTTGATGTTTTTTCCATAATCAAATAAAGTGAATTAGTTTGGCAGGCATAATAAATACTCTTACATTGTATCTAGTTTCATTATGTTGCATTCAACTTAAAAAAAATAAAGGGCAGTTAAAGGAGTCTTGAGCAGAAACCCACACTTGTTTCTGTATATCATGATGAAAATTTTTTTTTTNAATAAAGGGCAGTTAAAGGAGTCTTGAGCAGAAACCCACACTTGTTTCTGTATATCATGATGAAAATTTTTTTTTTGCTAAGAAACGGGGATAGTTTTTTCCAGTCACACTATCTGTGTGTTGGCGGTTGTAAATCGTGCTGANTTTTTTTTTGCTAAGAAACGGGGATAGTTTTTTCCAGTCACACTATCTGTGTGTTGGCGGTTGTAAATCGTGCTGAAATGATGAGAGGATAGATGGACCCATGCATGCATGTTAATGTAACATCTTCCATGCATGATTCCGCTTCTATCGACGTTGTGATCTGTTGTTGTCAGAGCTACCAGAGGCACCTGACAAGTCGACCGGCGGAGAACTACGACTTTGGCTCCCTTGGGGACGAGCATGAGGAGGAATTGCCCCTGGAACAGGTACGGGAGGCGGAGGGGGAGGCTGCCAACACGACAGGCAAGCGAGTTACCAGGAAGAGGAAACTGCCAGAGCCCGACGAACCCCAGGTGAGAGACATTCGCTTTAGACGTGACTTCATGTGAAGTAGTTACGTGGAAAACCCTTTTACAGCTTGGTGTAATGGTATCACACTAGATTGATGTTTATTTGAACGCAGGTTCAATTCCTGGTCTGCAAGTAACCATAAATGTTACCTGTTCCCAATTTCTGAAATGACATAATGCTTTATCACATTCACATATTCCTCTTAATCCTTTAAATAGTCTTTAACTGCAGGAACTTTGTAATTTACAATTAGAAAACTGTACAGAAATGTCTATACTGTATGTATACTTATGTAGTTGAAAGTAACTATGCACATATTTTTACAAGACTTATTGTTTTCAGAATGGCATTGCCAATTTGTACTTTATTCAATTCCATTTAATTCTACAATGTATGAGACTTTGGTGAACTGTCTACAATTATATTCAGTAATTAATTTGTGCTCAAAATCTTAATGTATGTGTGTTTAGAAGTAAAAGCAGGTGCAAACTATAGTGGCCATATAATAGAAAGATGTCAGTCTTATGTCGTATCCCGCAGGTGATCTGCATGGGCGCAACGAAATAGCAAGGGCCAAGTGGTAAGACCTGCTACCAATGCATGTATGTGGGTTTGCACTTAAGAATTGAAACTCAAGCTGATTGATTCTGTAGTGAAGTTTATAAGTCTTCATANTCTACAATGTATGAGACTTTGGTGAACTGTCTACAATTATATTCAGTAATTAATTTGTGCTCAAAATCTTAATGTGTGTGTGTTTAGAAGTAAAAGCAGGTGCAAACTATAGTGGCCATATAATAGAAAGATGTTAGTCTTATGTCGTATCCCGCAGGTGATCTGCATGGGCGCAACGAAATAGCAAGGGCCAAGTGGTAAGACCTGCTACCAAGGCATGTATGTGGGTTTGCACTTAAGAATTGAAACTCAAGCTGATTGATTCTGTAGTGAAGTTTATAAGTCTTCATAGTTACAAAAGCAAAGTACAAACTATCAAATACACAACTGATATGAACAAATGACTGACTGACATAGAGATGCTATCTTGTACTGATGCTGGGACTCCTCTGGAGCGCAAGTGCTCTGAGAGCAGCATATATTCACACGAACTGACCTTAGCCTTGAGCTGGAGGTCAGGTTGTTGTGTGTCTGGCGGAGAAACACCACGTGCACTCCACTCGTTAAAGTTGTCAACATGCTTTATATTTTTCAAGGTTTGTTAATAATAAAATAATTTCTGTGACTGTTCCGATGGTGGCCATCAGCCGGCTACAAGTCCCAGAGTACAATGGAAAATTCGTAATTACGATCATGTGGCTTGTGCCTGGTGTGTTATTGTGCACCGAGAGGCAACCTCCGGCACTTGGCCTATAGATGGCCTTATTATTGAAGAGTTTGTTACAACACACGAAAACATTAATTCGGCCATAGGACTGTAGATGACCTTATTGAACTTAGGAAGATTACTGGCTAGGAACGCGTCGTTGGAAACAGTGTGCGTGAAATATGTACTAAAGAGTGCACGCAGTGTGGGTATGCGTGGATTTAACATATGTTAATATAAACCATTATAATAAATAACACTCACTCTTAATGTATCCACATATACACCTGCTAATTATATCTATTACTCAAAAAATAATTTACAACTGCAATCATGAGAAATAAGTATTTAAATTAGAGTAAAAATGTAGGTGAGATGTGACTCTTAAAAATCTGTGTTATGGACACAATTCTGTTTTATACTCTCGCGGTTTCTTCATATCATGTTGCTTTTGCCAGAATACATTTTAGCATGTATTGAGGTATTGCAGAAAGTAATTTTATATGCCATTGCACAGTAAAATGCATTATAGTCCATTCACTGTTTCTTCGGATGTTTTGAAACAAACCTTTGAAAAATCACCCTAGGAGTAATATGTTAACCTGTTTTTTAAATAACTTGTATACCACAAGTATATAACACTGATTTACTTTGAAAGTGTTATATTTTTGAATAAATGAAACTTTAACTTAGTATCTTTTATAACTTGTAATATTTATTTTTTATTCAATGTGAATTAAAAACAGTGAGAGCAGTGATGTTTTGGCAATGGCTAGTAAGAAATAGTTCACAGTTAAAATATTGTTTTAACCTAGTTTTTTGGTATGCTATTTGTAAATTAAACATAGCCTATTGAAATATTTAAATTCAAAGGCAGTCAGACCTCCAGAACCAGTCTTATCACTCCTTCCTGCGAAAATAACAAATCTGTGGATGGAGTGAATTGGCTGGTCTGGCTGAATATCCGCCTTGTGGGTTGAGTTTCTAGTGGTTGTGGCTCTACCGTACATGTGCACCAGGCACGNTTTGCCAGAATACATTTTAGCATGTATTGAGGTATTGCAGAAAGTAATTTTATATGCCATTGCACAGTAAAATGCATTATAGTCCATTCACTGTTTCTTCGGATGTTTTGAAACAAACCTTTGAAAAATCACCCTAGGAGTAATATGTTAACCTGTTTTTTAAATAACTTGTATACCACAAGTATATAACACTGATTTACTTTGAAAGTGTTATATTTTTGAATAAATGAAACTTTAACTTAGTATCTTTTATAACTTGTAATATTTATTTTTTATTCAATGTGAATTAAAAACAGTGAGAGCAGTGATGTTTTGGCAATGGCTAGTAAGAAATAGTTCACAGTTAAAATATTGTTTTAACCTAGTTTTTTGGTATGCTATTTGTAAATTAAACNAAGTTTTTTGGTATGCTATTTGTAAATTAAACATTGCCTATTGAAATATTTAAATTCAAAGGCAGTCGGACCTCCAGAACCAGTCTTATCACTCCTTCCTGCGAAAATAACAAATCTGTGGATGGAGTGAATTGGATGGTCTGGCTGAATATCCGCCTTGTGGGTTGAGTTTCTAGTGGTTGTGGCTCTACCGTACATGTGCACCAGGCACGNTGGTCTGGCTGAATATCCGCCTTGTGGGTTGAGTTTCTAGTGGTTGTGGCTCTACCGTACATGTGCACCAGGCACGTGTTTATTCCTGTGAGGCATAGACATGGTGGCCCGTACTTACTCCTAACTAAAATGAACTGCAACAGAAGTAAATTACAGTACTACCAGGTTAAGGGGACCGGGGTCTAAACTAGACAAGAGCAGATGCGGCTATGTAACTATAATACTAACTGACCCTAACTAACTCTGATGCTGTTGTCGAGAAGGGACTCGGGTGTCACTACCAGAGGGATAGTGAGTGATAAAGAGGATAAAGACTTCTGTGGGTGTTGAAGGTCTGGAAGATCTCCTGAAGAACGGTGGTGCTTCATGAGGAAGGTGGTAGTAGCAGAGGGCTCCAGCACACGAGGTGGTGGAGCGAGCTGCTGAGAATCAACTGTTTCTGGGCCTTGCAGTTTCCTATATGGACAGCTGGCTGTAGGCTCTTTGGTTCCTTTCAGCCTGTCGGGTATCTTCGTGCTGGAGCTCCCTTAGCGGCGAAGGCTGTTATCTCTCGGGGGAGACTGGAAGTGCGGGTTGCCTCGTATGTGGGTTGCATCGCTCCCGCGAGCTTAGGGGCAGCAGTGGGCTGCCTGGCTGGTTTCTATTACACGTGGAGGGTGACGTGACGTCTGACATAAAATTGAAAACGGTTTTGAATGCCGTGTCCTTGGGTGCCCTTTTGCCTGGGGTGTGCTGGTCGGCTCTGGTAGCAAGTCGTTCAGGGTTCAAATCCTGCCTGGGGTGACATGACACATGAAGATGAGGCAAAGTTTGTGTTTATATATTTATTATAGTATGCATTACGCATCAACTGCGAGCTTGTTATTCTTTCATATATTTTATATTGCAGTGTTTAGTATTGTTTATCTAATAAAATTATTTAGACTTAGATATTCTTTTCATTATTGTAAATGTTTGTTATAAAATTGAGTATATCATCATATCATCTCTTAGTGTGCAATGATGAGGGTAATATTGGCATGTGCAGCCCCAGAAGAGGGTCCCAGAACACCATCCTGAGGCTGTGTCAGAGCCGGTGGACCTCCAGCAGTTCATGCCCCCTTCCAACTTGCCTCTGCCTCCTGCCACGCCGCAGCAGTTTGTGCCGCCTGCCACCCCGCAGTCTGTGATCTCGGATATCCCGTCGCTGGCACCAACCACCCCTGGCCTAGGGTTGCTGCCTCCCGGCACCCCCATGCCGCCCACGCCACTCACCATGCCACCCACGCCTCTCCCCATGGATGTGGACATCCCCCACCTACAGCCGGACCAGGTAAGGTGCTGGTGACTTCAGTAGTATTACTGTGAAACCTCGCTATAATGACAACTGACAGTGGTGAGATAAATTATCGCTATAGCAAATTATTGTTATAACAAAAATATTTCTGTGTAGCGTCATTTCATGCTNCAGTGGTGAGATAAATTATCGCTATAGCAAATTATTGTTATAACAAAAATATTTCTGTGTAGCGTCATTTCATGCTGTGTTATGGTATTCTCACTTCCTGTGGAAGCTGACAAGTTGACAGTAAAATGCAATGGATTACAACTCACAGCAGCATTTTCCACACGTGACAATATTTATTAAAATTAGAAAAACAGATAATAAACAAATTTGGTTNACAACTCACAGCAGCATTTTCCACACGTGACAATATTTATTAAAATTAGAAAAACAGATAATAAACAAATTTGGTTTTGTTATCTCTCGTTAGTAAACGCACTTAACAGAGACTGGAAATAAACTGAACTATCTTAATGATATGGTTTGTAAATCTGATCTGTGTAATTGCAGGTGCGTTTATTTCCAAGAATAGCAGCAGCTTTTATCTGTCATTGTTTGAAATGTAAACAGTGTCAAAGACTGAAGACTACAGTACCTGCATATGATTAACCTACTGCAAGGCGTAAAATTTACTTTCTTTTCCGTTGCTGATTTGCAGTATATATCCATGTCACTTTTACTTGTGCTTGTTCGCTTCTACCCCTTTTCCAGCTGTACATGCAATCAATACTTCTCTTTTCGTTGCCATATCTCCATCCCACTTAGTTTGGGCAGTAGATACCCTTCCTCCTTGTTTGCTACCTCTCCTCCCCCAGCTGCTCATTTGCAGAGGCTTGTTTGCAGAACAAAAAAAAAACATTTACACATTTTTCAACTTTAAGAAAGAGTGACGAGACTATGACTATGTCAAGCAAGAACACAAGAAAGTAGTAGTTATAACGAGTAGATGGTGAATTAAAAAGTTATTACATTAGTGAATGTGTTGTTATAGCCCAATACTTGTTACAGCACTGTTCCACGCTATATCTCAAGGGAGGAGTGTCATCCAAGATGGATTTTTTTTACAGATCTTTGTAATCAAACTTTGTNGTTCCACGCTATATCTCAAGGGAGGAGTGTCATCCAAGATGGATTTTTTTTACAGATCTTTGTAATCAAACTTTGTCACCAGATGTTAAAAATCAAAGCCTGGCATTGCATAAAAGACTGCCTAACATACTGTATTCACCCAAATATAAGATGATTCCCTACATTTGCCCTTTGCTAAGGGGAAAAATTTAATTTTGCCACAAATACTTATTGACAGACCATGATGATAAAAAAGGCTCAAAAGTCAAATATCCCATGAAAATCATTTTTAATATAAGTAAAATAGGTAAAAGCTTACCAGTCATCAAACCNTTCCACGCTATATCTCAAGGGAGGAATGTCATCCAAGATGGATTTTTTTTACAGATCTTTGTAATCAAACTTTGTGACCAGACGTTAAAAATCAAAGCCTGGCATTGCATAAAAGACTGCCTAACATACTGTATTCACCCAAATATAAGATGATTCCCTACATTTGCCCTTTGCTAAGGGGAAAAATTTAATTTTGCCACAAATACTTATTGACAGACCATGATGATAAAAAAAGCTCAAAAGTCAAATATCCCATGAAAATCATTTTTAATATAAGTAAAATAGGTAAAAGCTTACCAGTCATCAAACCNATCCCATGAAAATCATTTTTAATATAAGTAAAATAGGTAAAAGCTTACCAGTCATCAAACCTTATGTACAAGAAATATAAAAGAATGCAGTATTAAAAAAAACTGTTCTGTGTCAATTTTTCATTAGTTGAATCAGACTCCTCAGTAGAATGATCCTCACACACATCTGCTTCCGTAATGGAAAAGTGCCTGGCTGCAGTACAATTGTTATGAATTTTTGCATACCGAACAATTATTAGTTTAAAATTCACATCATAACTAGGACGTTCAAATTTTCTTAGTAGCGATGCTGATGAACCCTTTTTTGAAGTTATACTTCTTTTGGCGTGTTGCGGGTAAATATTTAGTGTGCAACGGAAGTTGCGCGCGTACAGTGTAACAAAATTCAACAGTGAACGTGGCAGGGGTATGAACCAACCTGCATGCACGTATAGTTGCGCGTGCACGACAGTGAACGTGGTAGGGATATGACCCAACGCGCATCCGCGTATCAACTAGCTATATACAAATGCAAGGTACACAACACAACACATGGTTATATTTAAAACTGACAGAAAATCAGTTAATGTAATAAGCAAATTGATAAACATTTCATTTATATTAGTAATTCATTGTGAATATATATATATATATATATATATATATATATATATATATATNGTCATTTTATCGTTTTTTCTACTTACATTATTTGCATACGTAGTAAAATTTTATTTTAGTCACGCCTTTGCTAATATGTTCTATACAAAACCGGAAAACTGCTTCAACCCGGAGTAAACAAAGCACGGAAAAATAAATTAGAATTCATAGATAAATCTACTATCTCGTACTCGCAACCCCAGACGTATTCACTGTGGGAATGTTGAACGTCAGCGCTAAAGTTGGTCATCAAACAACATAGATCACTCGTGTTCACAGACATGATGCCATTTTGGTGATCACATAGCTGCTGTAGATCATTTACCACCATGTTACAATTGTTTCTTTGGTAAACGCAACCTAACCAAACCTAATAGCCTGTAGTGTAATGTAATGCACTGACCCATTTATGCCAATATTTTAGTGATGGTTTTGTCAGGTGGTTTTGCGATAATTGGAAATATCTGCTCGCCTGGATTAAAGACCAGNCCAATATTTTAGTGATGGTTTTGTCAGGTGGTTTTGCGATAATTGGAAATATCTGCTCGCCTGGATTAAAGACCAGTCACATATCCAATTGGAAGAAAAAAGTGACTGAAATTGAAGTTGATCTTGCTTTTTGTTGTGATTTGTGTTTTATTTATGATAATGATATTAACCAGACTTGTGTTTTTCGAAAAATTAGGATATTTCTCTGGATACCATGAACTGAGTGCTATTACTATTACCTATGCATAAAAGTTAACCTCAATTTTTTTATAATGCGAAAATAAGATGACCCCATAATTTTTGAAACTGAAATTTGGAACATAATATAGTCTTATATAACAAGTGACGTAAGAAATAAAAGTTGGATTTTGAAATAATTGACAAGCTTGGAAATTAAGTTTGTAGAATACCTAATCTCATTTCATGTTTTATTTGAATTATACATTCAACATATTTACATTAAATATAACACCTGTTTTCACTGTTGGGCAAAGTATACATGTAGTGAACTCTTGATTAATTTCCATTGTCCAGGCAAAATTCCTATATAAATAATGACACTATTACCTGCTTTTATTGTTTTTCAGATGTTTCAATGAAAATGTGTTTCTCTCCCATCACTTATGCTTTCCGCAATGATCGTTTTCAAGCAGGTTGTTTATGCAAACGTCTAATAACTGGATGTGAAATATGTCAAATGTGCCCACATTTATCATGCGTCGCGTATTGCTCTTCAGTTCAGATGATGGTGACGGCCAGACGGTGACTCCACACGCTTGCTTGCTCGCTGTCCTTACATGCCTGGTGAGGGCAGTCTGTAAAGTACATGAAGCGTAAAATATTTAACGGCACAGGGTTATCCTGTCAAACGCACCGCACCACAGAGTGGTCAAGTCCTGCGCCGGGTTAGACCTCTATNTTAACGGCACAGGGTTATCCTGTCAAACGCACCGCACCACAGAGTGGTCAAGTCCTGCGCCGGGTTAGACCTCTAACATGGTCACAGCAGCCAGACGTATGCGATGGTAATCCAATCGTGGAAATTTTATCAAGATTATCCGTTGTTCAAAATAGATGCACCTATGACCACTAGTATTTCAAACCAAATGGTTTCGCCTGAAAATGTTATGCAATATATTTTAGGGAGGAATAATTTTTTCATAGATTTTTTTGTGATTAAAGGTTGTTTTTTTACTGTTAAGTTGGTATTTAATTGTATCTGGCGTAAAATCAACATGATTTTAAAACAAAATATTTATTTCACTCTGTGGGCAGTATCTTTACAAATAAAATATGCCCAATATGACCCGTGACCCCCTTGTCGCAGAAATTGTTTGAACATTGAGTGACCTGTATTACCAAGCGTAATAGACACATGTCTTTTGAGTAAACTGATATCCTGTAAGAGTATTTGACACCTTTTGTCATCTGAAGTAATGCGNTAATAGACACATGTCTTTTGAGTAAACTGATATCCTGTAAGAGTATTTGACACCTTTTGTCATCTGAAGTAATGCGTAAGCTCAGCCAGAGCGCAGCAACTTGCACCAGACAAAGTGTACAGGAATGTTGAAGACATGGTTTTGAATGATTAATTATAGAAGACAGAGAAGAAATAAATATATATTGTCTTATTTATTAATCTCTGTCCAAAAATCTCCCCGCCCCCCCATTTTTTATTTATTATTATTATTATTATTATTATGAAATATTATATTAATTACTTAAACTATTGCCATGCTAGCATTACGTTGCCAAACACCAACCGATTGATGTAGGTACGCGGCTTGGACCTCGATTGCGCAACCTTCGGCCATTCTCTGTGGTACTCGGAAAACCTGGCTTCCTCCCCACTTGGTTGGCGGGGATGGAGCTAAGTTGCCTAGCAACCAGTGTAGCATCCTTGCATCCTCTCTATGTACCGACCGGTTTTATATTCTATATAAGAATATTATATATATTTATATATAAGAAGGCCACTTTTTGACATCTCGGAGAAAGTAGCGCCACTGTTTACATCTGACTACGTATCCTTCCGCCATCAGCTGGTCCGTCACGTCGGGGCTGTATTTTTTATCAACACGCTGTCAGCTAATCCACTTTTCATTGTACTGTAATGCTAAACAAATTTTAAGATATTTTAAGACTGACATCTGTCTAAAAATATAAGTAGGTTATAAAGTTAAAAATATAAAATGTTGCAAATAATTAAATGTTTGATAACTCTTTTAATTTGTCCGAGATAATATTTGCAAGACGGTCTGTTGTATCTATTATTACACTTTGGATGTTATAGCTAATATATTCGAGTTGGAAATATGTGACGTGGAATAACGTTAGAATTGCTTAAAAACTATTCATTCGTGTCTACGGAATCAAGGAGATGGGTTTCGAGAGAACAATATGGCGTATAATTTACGTAGACGAATGATTACCGGCCGAATATAAATGACTTTTACTCCAAATAGTTGTACATGAAATATGTTACTTTAAAAACTATGCAGAGCTCGTGGAAAATATAACTATTGGCATATGTTTGTAAATTCGTTATATATCGCGCAGGAAAGAGGTTCATTTCTCGCTGGTAATGGCTCGCAAAATATCCTATAGATAGCGCACAGCACGTCACGGCGAAGTTTTGAGTAACTCTTTTTATGGTCAACAGATAGCGTATTTTTTAAAGTTGATAATTCTTATGTTACGGGCTGGAAATATATTTCAAATTTGTGTTGTTTCGTAAAATTATTAGAAAAAATAATTCAACAATATTATGCAATATTTCTGTATGCTTTTGGAATTAATATCATGGACGTGTTGAAAGCAAGGTTGGAGATGGGTGATAAGACGTGAAAAAGCTTTCTGAAGTTAGCACAACTTCAGAAAACTTTTCCACGTCGTATCATTCTATTGTACATTTCATTTTGATCACCTAAACATAACTACATTATCACGAAGTTTAGTTTTTAACACTAACAACCATTGTTTTGTGACCTTGTAGAATAAAATTATTAATAAATGCAAGAACTCTTTCTTATCCGCGTATTTTCTGCTTTTCTGATGTGCATCGGCAATGCACTCAGAATAGCCAACGTAATTTTAACTTTTGTTCGTTCGTGCATCAGCTGATACAGGATTTTGTAAATGGCGCTTTATTTGTTTTGCATACATCAAGTTGCCACTCACTGACTGTCAGAAAGTGGCCTTCTTATACGGTATGGACCATACAACAGGAGGGGTAGGTTGTTTCACTCCTACTGCCGGCGCCGCAGAGGGTTCCCTTTCTACATCTCACCCGCCGTGAACACACTGCCTGATCGATAAACTCTCCTTGTGCTGTCAGCTGATTGAGTGCACGCGTGACATTCTAAATTTGGCTTGCATTCTGTGTTATATTATTTTCATTTTCAATGGTTTTGAAAGTTTTGATTCTGCTTACATTCTGTGTCTGATTACAATAAATTATATACAGTATTTTGTGATGTTGCATTCTTTGTAGTAATGTTAATACAGTAATAGTATTTTTTATTCTTATTTTTATAGTGTTAATTGGTTTAACTTTATTCACTGATAATGTACAGCTCTCATCACTGTGGTGGTTGTACTGGCCGTGTTTTGGAGGGTGTGCCCAGTACAGAAATGTTGTCCATTTTTTCACAACATTGCTTTTTTTTTTCTAAAATAATTTTTATAAGCTGTATTCTCCTTATGACATATTATTTCTTGTGTGGTCAAGAGGTTAACTTGCCAATTATGCACCACAGTGTTTTGGAGTTAAATTCTTGGTGAGATTTTTGCATGTAGAAAACATCAGTGATATTATTGATGGAAACATCACGTATGTTATTGATGGTCAGCAGGTTTTCTTGGGAAATTCCTCTTTGATTCCTTATATTCCGTTCTTGTTACTTATACGGTCTAATTTAGAATCACCTCAGAGGGCTGACTGGTGCCCACAAGACCACACTTGAAAGACCTGTTCTTTTGGTGTGTTAACCCTGACACCCTGGGGCCGTGGTGGTAGAGCGGTTAGACTGCTCATCTTCCACCAAGGCAAACCGGGTACAAATTCCCGGCCGGGTCACTCCCGGATTTTTGCAAGTGGGAATCGTGCCAGATGATGCCGTTAGTCAGCAGGTTTTCTCTGGGATCTCCCATTTCCCCTGCCCTTGCATTCCAGCACTGCTCTATTCTCATCTAATTTCACCCTCGTCGCCTCTCAAGACCTCATTGTGAAAGGCCACCCAAATCTCTCAACTCAACTCTACCCTGACACCCAACATAAGCATTATTTCTATGTTGTCATGTTGAGTTTGACAGTGTGTAACTTCATCAGCCTGTGCAATTTAGTAGCGATGGGCGAGTTTGGTTTTTACAGCTTCGAGTCGAGTCAAGTTGTATGAAACTCAAGTAAAGCCAAGGCTAGTTCAGTATAAAATTTGTGAGTTAAAATTGAGTTTGCACCATAAATGCGAATGTGTACCAATATACACAAGTGTAATGCCCACTCTTTATAACTTCTTCCCCCTCTTATAGTCACAGTTTACCAAGAAAAAATGTTTGGCACCATCTTCTACCAGCTTTTAACAGTGAGAATAAACCTTTGCCTGGTTAAGTGATTCACAGCACTCCTTTTTCCCTTCTGCGGAGGAGGGAATAACTACGGTATGAACAGTAATGTCAACCACGTGATGCCAAAACAAAAAAAGGATAACTGTTATAGGGTGGACTGGGAAGGTAGCTTTCAGGATAGTCTGTCCGCATGCCACCAGGGGAATGGGAAAGCGGTCCACATTTAAAGTTTTTCTTAATAGTTGTCCATATATTTTCATGCCCTCTTTTTGAAATGGTAATTACAANAGCGGTCCACATTTAAAGTTTTTCTTAATAGTTGTCCATATATTTTCATGCCCTCTTTTTGAAATGGTAATTACAGGAGCAAAGTAATGACAAGTTTTCCGTATTTATGCATGTTTCTGCTGAATGTGTGATGAGCTAAAGAGGCTTTGATGTTTAAATATATCCTATGGTTGTATGCATTTGTGTCATGCTGAGATGCNATGTGTGATGAGCTAAAGAGGCTTTGATGTTTAAATATATCCTATGGTTGTATGCATTTGTGTCATGCTGAGATGCACCTCACAGAATGCAACAGTAAGCACTTCACCGGGAGGCAAAATGGCTTAATTCATCTATATAGGGGCCACCCTTCTGAGATCCTGATTTTTTTTTTTTAAGTTAGGTAGTGTTTATTTTGAGTATTAACAATACCGCCATACCGGTACTTGAACTTCCTAATGTCACTAACAAAAAACTCCTTAATGCATGTATACTGATGTTTTGTACGGTTTCTTTGTCCATTCACTTCCATTTGACTTTGTTATCATGCCCGTTCTGGCACACGTATAAGATTGTGATATCATCTTCTGTCCAGGAATTCAGTCTGCTTCATTTACTGCCTAAACAAAATGTTGCTTTAAACGTAAATTTTCATAGAAGTTTTATACTTGGATACAGCTTTGATTTAATCAAAAATTCTCTTAAATATGTAGTATTGTATTTAATGATAATGATTTCTGTTTAATCATGAGGTGAAAAAAATTTTGAATTGAAAAACTAACACAATTAAATATACTCTGTAATTCTGTCTCAGTTTTTGTGGAAAATCTGTAATGCTGATGATTGATCTGTTAAAACGATAAATTGTATATATGAACAAAACATTAAGCAAACCACCGTAGACAATTGTAAATGAGCACACCACAATTTCGTTGCCGGAATAGCTCATCAGGTTTTATCGCAGCTGTATGTACAGAACATCACAAACTTCAACTGGGTGTCAACGCATGTAGAGTTATTCGTTCCGACGCANTATCGCAGCTGTATGTACAGAACATCACAAACTTCAACTGGGTGTCAACGCATGTAGAGTTATTCGTTCCGACGCACATTTATATGTTTAGCTATGTAAAGTTATTGATTCACGAGACACTAAAGGTGATTGTTAGGTACGATTATTTGTTTATAAACTAAAAGCACAGTAACTTGACATGCACGTTCAGTAGCTTAATATCTGATTAAAAATAAATCTTGACTCGAATGACTATTCAAAAGAAATTTGTTAACCATCATAAAATTATGGAGATGAACAGTTGTGCTTATTACTGAAATGTTGTTTGGCCAGTTTATTGGCTGGTTTGTGTTGGACGCCCATGAAGTTTTATTACTACCTTTGAATTTGTTCATGTGAAATTCATTGAATTTGTGTATTTGTTTTTGTGATTTCAATTAGAGTTTGGTGCTAGTGGAGATGGTGAGGACATGTGTGCTTGCAGGTGCAGTCTCTGCTGCAGCAGCACGAGCAGGCGATGACCCCAGCACCAGTGTCCATCCCCCCGCAGACTCCCCTGGAGCAGATACCAGAGCTGTCGGTGCCCACACCCCTTTCTGTACCTGTACCTCCTGCACGTGCCGAGCTGGAGTCCCCTCAGTCCATGCCCCAGGAGCACCCTCCACCCTCCATCGCCTCAGAGGAACTGCCTCCCGTCCCNGTTGGTGCTGCCACACCTGACCCCGCTCCTGCCACCACAGCTGCAGCCCCCGCCACCGAGCAGCCGCCTATGGAGAACATGGGCTACGATATGGTGACTACCTTCATCTTGATGCACGACTCATGATTATTCTTTAATTATTTACAGGCTTGCTACAGTGAAACCCAGTTTTTACACGTTTCAAGGGGACAAAGCAGAAAAGTGTAAATTGAGGGAAAGCTTTAGAATTAATCAAAATACAGTACCTTGTCTCTGTTATTCATTGTTCTCTTTAATTAAAACTTCCTGTGAGCAAAATTAGTTATAAATAAAGAAGGTAAAGTAGATATTAAAAAAATATCTTTATTAAGTCATGTTTCCTTTCAATAATTGCTACTTAATCTCAAAATATATACAAAAACGTTTGCCAAGCAATTGCCACAAGTACATTAAACTGTTTATATGTCCAACTATCCTGGCAGTAATACATTCATCATCTAATTACAAAACAGTTATATATGCATTTTTTACACAATTCTTTTGCTGTTGGTAGATTTGCAACATGTGCACCAAAATAACCACTCGAGACATATCTTCCGGTGCTTTTAATTTAAGTTCTGTCATATATGTAGATGTTTNTCCCACCACATGAGTTCTAGCATACTCCTCAGACTTTAATACTTTTAAATATTGATTTAACTGAAAATGTTTGCTTTTATTTTTTCACAGTCGTACACGAAGAACTTGTATTATTATAAAAAACTAAAATGTGTAAATAATATTTCCGATGCAGCTTTGTTGAAAGTTGTTTCCATAGGCATAAGCATGTGTAACATTATGATAATGCCAATATGATGCACAGCCTAAATGCCATTAGAGCTTGCAGTGGTGGTAACATTCAGCTGTTGCTATCATCTTGCTTCCTCAACATTAATTGTGCTCTAAATGCGGTCCTGCTCACAGCACACTATTCAATGTTGCGTTGGTATTAAAGTTTAATTATCCCTTTATTGCTATCTCTGACATTGGCAACAATTGTGGTGTTGCTTGTGTTTTGTGTGTGACAAAAAAAAAAAGCAGGAACAATACAATTTTTGCAATTGAATTTGCAGGGAACCAATCTACTGAACGTGTAGACAGATAAATAGGATCTGGAAAAATGGTGCGAAAAACGGGAACGTAATAACTGGGTTTTCTGTATTTTGCCTGTTGCAGGTATTTTTTGTAGCAATGACAGAAAAATACGCCTGGGTTTTGTTTTTGCTACACCTGTTTTGTGTAAATAATTTGTTTTTGTCAACAGCAACAAAACATGTACATAACNTATATATATATATATATATATATATATATATATATATATATATATATATATATATATATATGTGTTGGTTTTTTTCCACTTGAACTTGCATGGTTTGTTGCATACGCTATTATTCTATTTACTTTTGGGACATCCTAAACAGAAAAAAGTTTTCAAATTGCTTTAAATTGTGCTGCACTTCAGCAATACCATTAATTGAGTATAATAGTAATCTAAATTTAACTTAAATATAAGCAAAAAGCTTTTTCATACATCGGCAGCTCATCAGCGAATTGGCATTACAAAATCGGCACTTGGCAATTTGGCTATCTGCATAATTTTTTGAATCTGCGCAGCTTGTACCTGTTGGTTTGTGACATTGCAGAACAATCCTATGATGGCGAACATGGGCTATGACGACCAGCACCCTCCGGCCCAGACACCGGGAGCCATCTCTGAGCGAGGTGTCGCAACACCATGGAATGAAGACTACGAGTTCCCAGCTTCTGTGGGTCCGGTGAGTGTCTCGCATTTGCCAAGTTATGAAAGTGACTGTAAATTGAATAAGACTGAAGATTAGTTTTGTGCCGAAATATTATGTTTGGGTGCTAGACAAGAGCTCTCTGCATACCGTATTCACCCGAATATAAGACCACCCCCCACATTTGCCCTTTGCTAATGGAAAAAATTCAATTTTGCCACAAATACTTATTGACAGGCCATGATGATAAAAAAACTCAAAAGTAAAATATCCCATGAAAATCATTTTCAATATAAGTAAAATATAAAAGCTTACTAGTCATCAAACCCAATGTACAAGAAATAGAAAAGAATGCAGTATTAAAAAAATTTATCTGTGTCAAATATTCATCACTTGAATCAGACTCCCCAGTACAATGATCCTCATGGACATTTGCTTCGGTAATGGAAAAGTGCCTGGCTGCAGTACAATTGTTATGCATTTATGCATACGAACCACCATTAGCTAAAAATTTGCTTCATATCTAGGACATTCAAATTTTCTTAGTTGCAATGCAGATGAACTTTTTTTTTTCTATGTGGTCACTCATAATCAATTAACACGTGCTCATTTACCAATACGTTTTATACAAAACCGGACAACTGCTTCAACCAGGAGTAAACAAAGTACGGAAAAATAAATTAGAAGTCTTAGATACAGGTACTATCTCATACTCACAACCCCAGACGTATTCACTCTGGGAATGTTAAACGTTGGAGCTAAAGTTGGTCGTCAAACAACTTAGATCACTCGCGTTCACAGACATGATGCCATTTTTGGTGATCACGTAGCTGCTCTAGATCACAAGATGTTTAGTTTACCACCATGTTACAATTGTATCTTTGGTAACCGCAATCTAACCAAACATAACCGCCCGTGGTGTAATGTAATGCACATTAAATATTTTTACCAATATTTTAGCGGTGGTTTGTCAGGTGGTTTTGCAATAATTAGAAATATCTGCGCGCCTTGATTAAAGACCAGTAACAGCCTATTGGAAGAAAAAGTGACTGAAATTAACCACACTTTTTGTTGTGATTTGGTTTAATTATGTTGATAATAGTAACTAAACTTGTGTTTTTTCGAAAGATTAGAATATTTCTCTGGAAACCATGAACTAAGTGCTATTACTATTACCTATGCATAAATATTAACCTCAATTTTTTTGTTATGTGAAAATAAGACAACCCCTAAATTTTTGAAAGTGAAGTTTGGAACAAAATATAGTCTTGTATTCGGGTGAATACTGCACGTGTGTGTGTGTGTCGGGTAGGGGTGGTGGGGGGCAATTTGTCTGCACTTTATTTAGTAACAAATAATTGTGTGTTAGCATGCCACACGTTTTTTTTTAAGTCTTGAAATGTGTATCTTCTACAACTCAAGTACACCTAATATTTAATAACTACAGCAACGGTTCTAAATACTTCTTTATTTTGGAATCACATGTCACATAAACCATGCAAAGGTCTACAATAATTTGCATCAGATTAGCCGCCATGTTTTCAGTAAGACAAATACTTTCTAATCTAAGAAATTAATTTAATATTGTCTGAATTCCTGGTCGGAACTGTTTATTATTGGTGTTTCCTTTCAACATAACCAGCACACGACGACCTGACAGCAGCCAATCACAAACTAAAATGTCACTGCAATGTTATAATGTATTCACGGTAACTTCAAGATTTTCTGAAGCCCTGCTAAAGATCTACTTTCAGGGAGCCGATTATGTATCCTTCCGCAGTATGTAAACAAAACATTGCCATGTGACACCTGTCAAACGTTTTGTAAACAAAAACAGAGCCATGTGGGAACTGTCAAATATTTTGTTAACAGTGTCCATGTGGGAACTACCAAAATTTATTTTTGAAGAGAAACAATGCCATGTAATCTTAACTGTCATATACTTTAATAAAATTCTCCAAATGTCTAAAAAATGCTAATCAATTTAGCAAAATATTGTAATACATACAAAAAGGTAGATTGAAGTATATATCGGAACTGTTAATTATATAATTTAATTAAAGTTTACTTATTGTATTAAGATTTATTTACATATTTGGTGTAAGGAAAAAGTTAAATTTTACATAATAAACTTTTGGAAGTAGCACTCAGGTTAAAGATTTCACTGTGATAAATGGTACCGTATTTTATCGCATATAAGTCGCACATTTTATTTTTAAAAAATTTATTGAAAACTCGGGGTGCGACTTATGAGTGAGAAAAATTCCTCCAGCTCCGCACTAACGTTTCATTTACTACGAATTCACGGCCCGCGGCTCGATTTCCAAACTCTTCAGCGAACAAAATCACTTTCATTTTGAAACCTGCAGTGTAGGTACATCGCTTTTCCATCAAAAAACTGTCGCACTTCTTTACTGCCACAACATCAAACAACACTATGTGCGGCGCAAAGACGTGTAAGTCATGGCTAACATTTGGTACTCAAGAACCAACGCTAATGTGCTGCTATCTCTTACGCTCCACAAAAAGCTTTCGAAAGTAATCGATTACCAGTTATTTACCAAAAATCGATTCCTTTTCATTCTTTTCAAATATTTTTTTCTGTTAAGGATTGCGAAGGGAATTACGTAACAGAAATATTCAAATGCCTTTCTATATTTTGTATGTTTATTTAAAACTTACAAAGATAAACTGCGGAAATAACAACTCTAATACTAAAATTACATCTTAACCTAGAATTATCTTATAAGTAGAAAGGATGTGTTACGTTAGTTTCATAACCACAATTCAGTGTCTCCAATATCCAATATGGCATGGTTATACTTCTGAGAAAAAAAACGTGCCCAAACGGACAAGATGGGGTGTATGAGTCCGCTGGACAGACACTGAAATTTATTTAAATTCAATTAATAACAGTGAAATCTTTACCCTTGAGTGCTACGTAAAAATGTAAATTTATAGTTTAGCAATATTAACTTTACACTTACGGCATTAAATTTATACATATTAATATTTAACCCACGAACTATTTCTTTTCAGCTATAACCAACATGTCCCTTCTAAATCCGTTGTTAATTCGTACGGACTTTTAATAAATTATTATAATTTATTGAAAATATATACTTAAAACTTAAAACAACCAATCCATATAGTGCTTCAGTGCTAAAAGCAAGGCAAAACCTTTTTCCATTTACAATTTTTTTATAACCAATTGAACATGTAACTCCTAGGGTGATTTTTCAAAGGTTCTTTTCAAAAGTATCGAAGATACCGTGAAAGGATTATACCAGATTTATCTTAACTGAGACTTTCTTACCCGGGAGATGTCTTTTGTGAAACAGTACGAGACCAACCAATGATTGTGAAACCAGCCCTCAGAGTTAGTGTGTGGGACAGAAGCAAGAAGAGGAAGGGAGATACAATGCCTGTGGCTGTGAGATAAGAATCTAGCCATTGCTGTCGACACTTCATGAGAAGAGGTAAAGGGTAGGAGTGGAGAGAATAGACGGCACTGGCAACTCTCCACTCCGTTATCGGCTCTCCCAGGTGTGGCCAAGATTGCGTCGCCTTCTGTAAAAGACTGGTGCAGACTTTGTGCGTTTTTAAAAAAAATCTTCTAACCTAATATACGATACTTACCTCTGCCACTGAACTTTTTTTTTTTGCTATTTGTCTGGTGAAAATGAACGGGGACTAGCTGCATACAAAGACAAAAATTGAAATTTCCAACACCAAAATAATATTTTTTTAGTACTGTATGTCACCATATCAGGTGTTTGTTGTTGCTGTGATCCACAGCAATGTTTCCAACCGTAACGATTACTGGTAGCCACATAAAGGAAGTTTTTTGCACATCCAGTTTTCTTTAGTAGACTTTCATTGGAAAATTATTAAACAGAAAATGGTTAAGTGCTGTATGTTTGCATCTTCAGGAGCATAGCCCAGATTTTGTAAACTGTCGCATGTTTTCAGTATTAATTTAAGCTGAAATACAGTGATGCCCTAGGAGTGTAGCTTCGTACCAAGTTCAGGCATCTAACCACCTTGTCTGCAGCTGAGGGCAGACTTGAAGCTACTGGTTTCTTTGGTGGTGTGGGAGGCAGTGGTGATATAACACGTGGGACATGTTAAACCAGGTTCTTGTGTCCTCCTGTAGAGCAGGTGGTGGTACAGTGAACCCTGTTTTAACATTTCTCAAGAGCCCCAAGAAATGTTGGCCTTATATAAGGAAAAAAATTTTTAAATGGTCATTTTGTAATGGAAAACATGTTTGTGGACCAAGAGAAGGCAGCTTATTAAGAAGGAAAATTTTATGAGGGGATGTTATTACAGGATTCCACTATAGTTCTCCTTTGCTGAGCAACTTCCTCTCTCTTCCAAGTATAGATCTGGCTGGCACCCAGTTCCCTACTCTCCAGGCCTCCAACCAGGGCTAGCCCCTGCTTGGCTGCTTTCTCCCTCCCAGGCCTGTGGTGTGGCTTGATGGGGTATAGTTTTTCTATCCCTTCCCTGAACACATTCTTATAATATTTCCCTGTGCTTCATACTCCCTTGTTTATCCCATCTTTTTCTTGGGCTGATTAGAAGCTTTGTACCACCAGTGTATTTTAATACCAGCTTTTGTTTGGTGCACTCTTCCTTTTTATTTTGACATGCTCGATATCACCACAGTCACGCTTCCTCAGTAATCTCCACCAACCCCTTTTTAACCTTCACTCATTTGTTATTGTATCCCTCCCCTGTCACCGACATAATGTTTCTCGTGGACTTTGTACTCGTAGTGCTTGGCAGATGTTTGGGCACGCGAGTTCCCTCGTGCTTGCCAGTGCAGCTAAGAGAACAGAACGGTCCGGCAGCACGTGTGCCATCCCGCAAAACATCCGGTATTGAGTCAGTAACAGCATTAAGGATGCACCACGTGATGTTTGTGACAGCTGATAACATGACCAGAGCTGCAAGTGTGCATCCTCCCCTCCCCCTTGTGATGTTCACCCCACTTCCTTCTTCTGAGACTTAGTCAGACATCTCCTGGGCCTTATATTTCCTCTGTTTTTTTATTCCTTCCTTTTGTTCGTTGTCTATGTTTCCAGTCCATACATTACTGTGAGCATGTACTATGACCTTTATAGTGTAATATCAGTTTTAACTGAGAAACTAACAAACCTGTGTTTAACATGCTTGGCAGCCGGAGGAGCAGCAGGTGGATGAGACATATGAGCAGTTTGAAGAGCGTGTTCTGAACAAGCGTGCAGGGCACATGTATCATATTGTCAAGAGCAAGTTGAAACGTGCCGAGAACTTTGCTCTCTCCGACATGCTGCACCGCAACAACAAGAAACAGGTCAGTTTCAATGCTCACATTTTAGTTGTATATGTAGCCGTGAGTATTTTGGACAATTTGGAAGTTGTCATGATAGTCTTGCTATTCTCTGTGCTGCCAGCCGGTGCAAATAGTATTCCAGCAACTTTTGACTTACAGGGCGAGTATAAAAGAATACCCCAACTTTGAAGGTCTATAATATCAAAACAAACAGCCCACAACCTTGATTGACAAATCAAATGAAACTTGGAACCGTAAAATTTGTGTACCATACATTCAAAAATGTTCAATGTGACCAGTCCGAAGGACATCGCGATAATCAAACTCATTCGACACTCTTGTCAGCATGTCCGGTGTTACGGTTTGGATGGTGTTCGTAATTGTCGGTTTGAGTTGGTGAGGGGGTAACGAGCTCGCATTCGACACATCAATACGAAGGGGACGGTCTGATTTTCCTTTATGGTGCACCACCCCATTGGCACCTAGCTGTTCGCGGATACCTGAATGAGACGTTGCCGCAACGCTGGATTGGCCCAGGATCAATTGGTGACCAGGCTCTTCATCACTGGCCCCCAAGAAGCCCGGATCTTACCCCGTGCGATTTTTTTCTATGGGGGTACATAAAGATCAAGTGTTTCACCCACAATTGCTGTCTGGCATTGACGACCTCAAAACGATAATTACGGACGCCATCCAAACCGTAACACCGAACATGCGGATAAGAGCGGAATGAGTTTGATTGTCGTGTAGATGTCGTTCGGGCCACTCGTGGTGGTCACATTGAACATTTATGAATCAAGGTTGTAGGTTGTTTGGTTTTGATATTATAGACTTTTAAAGTTGGGGTATTCTTTAATACTCATCCTGTGCTTTATTTAAAGGTTTTGGCATTGAATAATTGTACTAGTTGCTCAAAGTGTTACACAATACAACACACGCATGTTTAATGTTAACTTGTAAGCGCCAGTAAATGTGTGACAGTAGGACACTTGCAAGGCTGATGTTTGGCTAGGAATGCGGCCGGGCCTTCCCCTATACTTATCCAACACAGTGATAGTGATAAGATGGAAAGAAAGCTGGCCAGCTACAATAACATTTTTTTAGGCCGGTTTACAACCCCAAACAGCTATAATAGGTTCACATAAAAAAAAGGCCACCAGGAATTCTTCCGCCAAAGATTAAAAACAATCCAATAGCTGCTTTACTCTATGTAATTATAAAACATACAAAATCACTGGAGAACCAATACGAACTCGACAAAAATTAACTTACCCTATATTATTTCTTCAATAATGTTGACGACATAACATTTATACAGAAGTCTCACAGTCAATTTATACCTTATAAACCTTAACATATCAGAATGAAGTTACATAACAGTTATAAAAATCTATTTTTCTTTTGTTTTAAAAAATTCTGAAATTTTTGTTTTAGCGGATTAATGGAGAGTGCGTTTCTGTTNTCCGCCAAAGATTAAAAACAATCCAATAGCTGCTTTACTCTATGTAATTATAAAACATACAAAATCACTGGAGAATCAATACGAACTCGACAAAAATTAACTTACCCTATATTATTTCTTCAATAATGTTGACGACATAACATTTATACAGAAGTCTCACAGTCAATTTATACCTTATAAACCTTAACATATCAGAATGAAGTTACATAACAGTTATTAAAATCTATTTTTCTTTTGTTTTAAAAAATTCTGAAATTTTTGTTTTAGCGGATTAATGGAGAGTGCGTTTCTGTTNAAAATCTATTTTTCTTTTGTTTTAAAAAATTCTGAAATTTTTGTTTTAGCGGATTAATGGAGAGTGCGTTTCTGTTCCGCATAACGTTTAATGTTCGCCAGGTGAAGTAAGTGAACATGATTGTGTTCATTTTGTCTTTCCAACCATGGCATGACTTCATTAATATTGTGGATTACTTGGTTCATGCTTGGGGCTTCCATTTTGCCCCCTTCACTTTAACATTCATCGTCGTCATCATCATTATTGTTCCGTACGGCAGTGGTAACGTATTTTATTGCATATAAGTCACACATTTTATTTTAAAAAATTTATTGAAAATTAGGGGTGCAACCTATAAGTGAGAAAAATGAACTGCATCCTCCAGCCCCGCACTAACTNGAAAATTAGGGGTGCAACCTATAAGTGAGAAAAATGAACTGCATCCTCCAGCCCCGCACTAACTTTTCATTTACTTCGAATTCACGGCCTGCGGCTTGATTTCCAAACTCTTCGGCGAACAAAATCACTTTCATTTTGAAACCTGTGATGTAAGTACTTCACTTTTCCATCATGAAACTCTGTCGCTCTTCTTCGCTCTCACAACATCAAAACAACACTACGTGCGGCACAAAGACTATATAAGAGAAAGACGTGTAAGTCAAGGCTAACATTTGGTACTCAAGACCCAACGCTAATGTGCTGCTATCTCTGTGCATTCCACAGAAAGCTTTAGAGAATAATTGATAGTCAGTTATCGTATGGCAAGAATAAATTCCTTTTATTTCATTTTATTTTTTTAAATTTTCTGTTTCTGTTTAGGATTGCGAAGGGAATTATGTAATGGAAATATTCAAATGCATTTCTATATTTTGCATGTTTATTTAAAACTTTCAACGATAAACTGCAGAAATAATGGTTAGGTTTTTGCTTTTAACTTACATAGTTAAAAAATACTTGAAATTTATAAAAAGAAAGCTTAATAAAATTTTTCTCATAAAAATATCACTTCAAATTAAATTACATGTTTATAAGTTATTTCTTTTTTCCAGTAAATATATAAACTCCGGCAGTCAAGGCTGCATCTCCAGCGCTATATCTGTACATTCCAAAATAACTACGTCCAACAAACGTGCGGCGCGCACTGTTACTGCGCTGTAGGCCTGTAGCTACGCTTGGCAACACCGCTCGTTTCCAAGGGGACAGCTACCACACAACCTTTGCCAAGGTCGCATGCATCAGCCATCCGAGGCGCGCCGTGGTGTACAGTATGTACGACCACAACAATGAGCNACCTTTGCCAAGGTCGCATGCATCAGCCATCCGAGGCGCGCCGTGGTGTACAGTATGTACGACCACAACAATGAGCGCAACTTATAATCAATAAATTTTTTTTTTACGCCCTTTGAAAATAATGGTGCGACNTGTACGACCACAACAATGAGCGCAACTTATAATCAATAAATTTTTTTTTTACGCCCTTTGAAAATAATGGTGCGACCTATAAGCGCAGGCGACTTATATGCAATAAAATACTGTAATGTCTTACTCGTCAACAGTCTCGGAAACAGGCTAACTACTGTCACAGTCAGCCGAAGCCCAGCTCACCAGATCTTCCAAAGTCATGCTGATGTCTACAATACGACGTGGAGACTGTACATAAATGTCAGCAATTCCCAGGAAGGTTTCATCACCCTCAGAGTTCTTCCTCTCGCTAACGGGAAAATAACTATTTTTCCAACAATGGTGAACGATTGCCTGACTCACACTTTCCCACGCTAGTCCTACAGAATACGTAACTCCCTTGAGGTTGATTGATTTTAAGTAAACCTCCATTTCATGGTCAGAGTTTACTATTGCGCTTAGCAATTCTCAGCGGTAGTGTGCTTTGAATACTTTTCTAATACCCTTGTCTAGCGGCTGGATCAATTGCTGTAGTATTTTTTGGCAAAAACATCTCTTATTTTTCTATCTCTAGACTGCAGTAAATCAGCTGATGGTCAAGTATCAATGAAGCTTTTTCTTCTAGCTTAAGTGACCGCAGGTGGCTTCTCACTGACTGAACAAAACCTGTCACCGAACCACTTGGAAAATATTTCACCAGTCATCCAGGCTTGTATGTTACAGGCAATGACTTCTTATTTACATGCTTGAAGCGCCTTGGACTTTGATTTTTTCCAATACAGAGTGGTTTAAGTTGTAACGTTGCACGCTCACAGTTATAACCGGCTTTAAGTGGTCACTCGGCTATAACTTACCACTCGACTAGCTCAAGACGGAGTAACACGAGACTCTGTAAAATGGACGCCAATTAAATATGAAATAAAGTCATGTTCCGGTGTATTTGTTCTATACTTTTATTTACCAGTTAAGTGACACAGTTCACATACGAAGTTCAGAGTACAAACAGGTTTCAGATAAACAGACAAGTGCAGAACAACGCCACAGTCGTTTACGAATTATTTAATTTCTTAAAAACTCACCGAAAAAATAACAAATGCAGCGACCTCCCACACCTGCGGAGAAATAATCTAGTAAGGTCTAGCTAGTTTGCTGGTGTGGGGGTTAGCGCTAATCCCGACGCGGCCTAGGCAAGCACTAGTTGACGACTGCATCAGACGACTGACTTGATTCAACTCCTCGATAACAACTGCAGGAAAGCGACAGGCACACGTGTACTTGTCGCTGCCTATCACCCTCCTCTCCCCAGATAAGGGCCTGGCGCGGGCTGCCACACACGCTCTCCACACGTTATCGAAACTGCGTCCTACAAAACTTGTTAACGCAGTTTGAAAAAAGCTAATCTAATGCTGACGCGTAACGAAAACTAAAACTTTTGAAATGGCAACCGGACGCCTGATAAACGTAAAACAGCAAATGTATGCCCAATAAACAAACTATCACGATAAAATGAACTACTGCGGCTTTTAATTTCAAACCCGATAAACGTATTACGAAGCTTAGCAAAACGAAAGAAAATGAAACACGTGTCCCGAAAATTAATAATACTGCGTCATTACAAAGTTTGCGACTGCCTGATTTGTTGGTTGCAAAAAGAAGAGTACCTCTGTCCTTGTTCTGTTTAAATCCTGACTTATTTTTAGAATTTTGGACATCTAGAGATTTTGTAGGAAGCAGTCTAAAATATAAAGCAGTTTCGTCACATTTATACACCTGATCATCAGTCAAATTTTCATCACTTATTACTTTTTGCAGTTCTGCAGGAAAGAGTGTTGCAGACAAAGTGTCACAAGCTCGTGCTTCATCTTCGATTCTTGCTTGACTTATTCCATCGCGAGTTTTCCATAGCGAAAACCACCCATCTGAAGCTTTGACGACACTGTTGCCATTCAAATTGTGGAATTTCACAGCTTGGGCCTTTAAAAGAGGTCCAGATAATGGTACACCTTCACTTCGTTTTATTAAAATCCACCTGTAAAGACACTTATCCAGTTCGCTATCTTCTCCTAGAGTGACTTTTTTTCTTTGCAGCCGTACATCACTTTCCACAACATCCACAAAACTATTTAGTTTATGATCCTCTTTCACCCACTCTCTGATCGTTCCTTCAGGGATACCGCACTCACGTGATAAACTTGCTTTAGTCTCTCCTTTTTTCACACGGTGAATTGTTTTTAATTTATCACCTACAGAATAAGCCTTTCTTTTCTGCGACATCGCACCGCGCAAATTAAACTGAATATCGAAAAACGAACAATATTGGCTGCAATAAATCACAGCTAACAACTGCTAATTTCTGTGCTAATTGTGAGGAAGAGAGTGCAACCGCTCCCTCCTTCCTCCTCCCCCAAACCTTCACCAACTCACAACCACCCGCCCCCTTCGATCACCAGCCCTCTCCGATCACCTGCCGGCTGACCATACCTCTACCTGACCACATGCTTTCCGCTTATTTATTTATGCCTGGGGACATCAATTGTCCCGCGGTATACCCGAATCGGCGATATAACGGTCTACTACTGTATTTATTATATTTCCGTTGTTATCCAACTCATTATTATTTTTTAGTAATATTATAATTCAACAATTTTACTGAAACTGATTCATGACTTGGTTCCAATATTATTTTATCTGAATTCCGGGATTGGTTAAAATAAGATCTCATTATTTAATAATGTGAGTAATGCTCTGCTTTAGCAAAATGCTCCCGTATGTTGCTGCATTTTTACTCTGTCGCCATTACGGTAGTGGTTAAACTTGAAAATAAAATGGATGCAGAAGTGCTTGCCATTTGAAACGTGACACATACATGTCTACATTAGGTCGTGCATATGCACAATCATGACATTTTGCTGGCTTGCTTTTTTTTCCTCTTCCCCACAAAACAAAAATTAAAAATATGTAGATTGCTAAATTTTGTGAAATTGAAACAAAATTGAAAAATAGTTTCACGAAAGCTCAGCCTGAACCAAAATTTAATGAAATTCTTTAAACATAATACCAGGTGCTCAATTTTCTATTCTAAAATGAATACTGCCACATAGTTAACTGACTTAAAATTAAAATATGAAATAATCAAAGGTTGTACAATATAATACGTACTTATTTTATTATAATGTAGATATGCAAACAAATGGATGCACAGACAAAATTTTCATTGTTACACACCTAAACTAACATTTTATAAGCGCTCAAATATTTATTGAACTTGAAAATTTTTGTTTTGTTTCTGCAACTAGTTTTCTGGATGACATCGAAAATGAAAGTTTCACATTTTTGTTAGGATTTTTGTGTACCAAATATTTCCACAGTCCTACTTACAATTAAGTTCTACTTATGTATGTTTGGTGGAAATATTAAGAAGTTTCTTTACATTTCAGGTGGCGCAGAAATTCTACACTCTTCTTGTCTTGAAGAAACACTGTGTGTTAGAACTGATGCAGGAAAATTCATATGATGAAATTTTCATTTCCATGGGACCAAAATTTGAAAATCCATCTCTGTGAGGATGATAATCAAAATAGCCTCAAAAGTGACTTGATACACAGAATTTAAAGCACATGGAATAAATATTAATTTGAGTGACTAAAACTATGAGTGTTATTGCATATAATCTATGGAGATCTATGTTAATGTTAGGATATTGTAATTGTAATATGTAGTTGATAGACTCTCTCCACCATACCAGTTTTCAGTTTTTAAGACATGATGTTTCTTTATGCATCTTTTAGTAATTTCATTGGATTTTAACGAGGGACGTCAAACTCGATTCCTGGATACCAGTGATTCTTTAAGAATTGTGTTATTGAAAATCGGAAGACCAAAAATTTAAGCATTAAAAACCAATAACTGCAAATACATAACCTATCGCCTCTGAAAAAGGTATTAAAATTACTTTATTTATGTCAGTAATTGAACCACTCTCTGAAAATTATTTTGTGCGTGAAAATATGAGATGCAGAAACAATCTTAAAATAAGACTGTACTGGCGTTATCGTCAAAGGAAACTAAGTTTCTCAACATTTTACGGCTTTTGAACGACTGTCTGACATCTTCCATGGTTGTTTACTAAACTACTAGCGCCGTTTGTTTAGTTCCGCTGTAGCGCTGACAGTACTCAAGCAAGTAAGCCAACCATTTAAAAACAAAACACATTTGATTATAATAAGAAAAACATTTCCATGCAATTGTTTTAAAAACTGAGCAGTCTAAGTTAACTGTCGTACAAACAAAATGCCAAATAGTGTCTGCGAAATGCCTTTATATGTAAAAGCAATAATGGAGATTTTCTGTATTTACTAATGATGCATTCCCAATCTCGTCCTTTTCTCGTGGGAAAATTTATTTTCAACCCTGCCCCAAATTTTTTTGGCTCAAAATCTCTAATCCCGCCGAGCTAAGGCATGTTTATGGTAAATACCAGCCTGTTATAGTATTATCAGTCTACAGTTATTGTGTCCATCAATTGTGTGTGACAAAAAGATTCCTGTTTTCACTTTGCTATTCTCGCAAACTTTTTAATAATTTCATATGTTGGTGAACATTTATTATGGCAAGTGAGGTTTGGAAATATTTTTGAATAAACTATGTGGATGAATGTGTGTGTGTGCACATGTGTGTGTGTTTTTTCGCCATATTATCTCGTGCCTCTTTTGGTTTTTTGGAATTTCATATTAATATGCTCTCACTGTTCAAGTGTGATATTATTTATGTTAGTAATATGCCTACTACTAACGTAGGCGTAGTTTAAATAATTAAATTTCACACCCTCCTATACAGTATTTAGTTCTGTAAAGCAATTGTCTGTAACTAAAGGAATCGTGATTTCTGGAATTGAGAATGTTGTCTGCATCGAGATCAAGAATCAAGGAAAAGTGGAATCGTTACATCCCTAATTCTAACTTTAATAGTCGTGTAATTTTGTTTTAAAACTTTGCACAGTAGAACCTCTCTCGGGTTGTGCGAATGTGACTTTTTTTTTCTCACAAAACAAAATCAAAAGATTTGTTATGATCTTTCGTAAAACTGAAACAAAAATTTAAAATGTCATTAGAACATAACCTTAACGAAAGATTACCGAATTTCATAAAATTTGATCAAGTTATTCATTATAACAAATTTGTTGCAAAATCAAACCAAAAAAATTTAGGATATGAAGTATTTGCCACAAGCGATCTTGCCTACATTTAAATTTTTGTTTGATGTAGTTGTTTCAGTTATAAAAGAATAACAAATAAAATGATTTAGAGGCAGAAATTTTCTTTGCTGGTGCACTAAATGAACATTCATTAATCGCCAAAAAATTAATGGAAATATCTTTTTTTTTTTTTTCATTGCAACTTTTGGTAACCAAATTTTTTACGGAAACGAAAATGAAAGTTGTAATTTGTTTTTGTTTCAGTATACCATATATTTGCACAACTCTACCTCTCTATATCGACTCCAATTATTGCACCTATCTTTCTGTAACGACTGGTTTTTGAGGAATCCTAAAGTATATGGGTGAAAAAAGTTGAAAATTTGAGGGAAATCAGTTGAAAAATAAGATTGTTGCACTTTTTTTGGTTGCTGCGCATTTTCTTTCTGTTGGTGAGCATTGTACGGGACGTAGTGCATATTTAAAAAGGATCCCCCCCCCCNTACATCTGGACTCCGCCCACCCACCACTCTTCAGGTGGCAGAATGTTTCCATGCAACACGACTAAAGTCACGTCATGTATTTTTCCTCTCATTGTGAAAAAATCTCAAACACGTGCAAAAATTGAACACTATATGGTGGAATGTGTATTTTACATCCCTTGATTCAATGCAAGAGTTTTCTTCAGATTTGTTTAATGCTCATAAAATGTAAACTCACCTTCATATGTTTGCATATTTAAAACATCCAGTGCCCGCCAACCCATGTAAATATATACCTGCAGCTCTCCTGTCCTGGTTTCACCCGCCTATTCCTGCTTCTTTTAGCAGTTACTTCATTCTTTGGAGCAGTAATCTTTATTGTGCGCATCCAATCACCCTTGAAACTTTTTTAGTGTATTCTTGTGGGATAAACACCCATTTTTCTGTAAATTACTGTGTACTTTTCATATTGATTAGCCACTTGTTTCAACGGTGGCTTGAAATTTCTAGGATATGCAACAGTGATTTCCTTGGTTTTTGGGTGGATATTTCTACAGTATACGTAATAATGTGCTTTACATTGAAAGCACTCCTAGCAACAGTAGGGATGCTACTATGTTTTTAACATTACATTTTTGAGCAATAAAATAAAATTGGTGCTATTTCCTGTCTGGATTTTGTTCTAAATGTCTTGCAGAGAGAAGTATATATATTTTTACGACTTACTCTAATTATAATGTGAACTAAATAACATGTTGAATAGACAATTTGCAAAATTGACATTTGTAGTTGCGTACACACTGTAATGAACAAAAATATAATTTGGCTATCAGTTTGTACAGTTAAGGCCAGAACTGGCAGCGTTATCAACTCTATGTTCTATTGCGAAGCCATCCATAAAGAGGGGCCTTACATAATACAGGTTGAGTATAAAAGAATACCCCAACTTTGAAGGTCTGTAATATCAAAACCAAACAACCTTGATTGACCAATCAAATGAACTGGGAAATTTGTTTACCATACATTCATAAATGTTCAATGTGACCACCACGAGCGGCCCTAACAACATATAAGCAAAAATCAAACTCGTTTCACACACTTGTCACAATGTACGGTGTTACGGTTTGGATAGCGTCCGTAATTCTAGTTTTGAGGTCGCTAATGTTAGCCGTAATGGTGGATGACACACTTGATCCTTTATGTACCCCCATAGAAAAAAATCACACGGGGTAAGATCCGGGCTTCTTGGGAGCCAGTGATGAAGAGCCTGGTCACCAATTGCTCCTCTGCCAATCCAGCGTTGCGGCAACCTCTCATTCAGGTATCAGCGAACAGCTAGGTGCCAATGGAGTGGCGCAACATAAAGGAAACATCAGACCGTCACCTTCAAATTGACGTGTCAAATGAAAGCTCGCTACCCCCTCACCACCTCAAACCGAGAGTTAGGAACGCCATCGAAACCGTAACACCAGACATGCTGACAAGAGTGTCGAACGAGTTTGTTTATCACGTAGTAGATGTTGTTTGGGCCGCTCATGGTGGTCACATTGAACATTTATGAATGCATGGTAAACAACTTCACAGTTCCACGTTTCATTTGATTGGTCAATCAAGATTGTAGGTTGTTTGGTTTTGATATTATAGACCTTCAAAGTTGGGGTATTCTTTTATACTGAACTTGTACAATGTAAAGACAGGAATAATTCTTAATTACCATTTTTATCAGTGAGTGTCCTTCGTGAACCAAGCTGAATTTACAGCTATACTGCTTCAGCTAGGTTATAAACCCCCCCCCACCTCTTCTGTATCCTTTGCTCAGTTCTCCTGTCTCCATTTGGTCTTCATTGTGGGCATTAGAGATCAGCTTGCTTAATAGCATTACTTCAAACTAGCGAACCGGTCCGGCTTCGCCCGGTAACATTTTAGTTTTTACAGCGACACTTTGAAAGACAAGAATGGTTACTGTCGGTCATCCTTAAAAGATAAACATTTGCTATCGTGGACTTTTCTGTAGACCTTTTTGAGAGTTACAATTCTGTAGCACATTAATTTGATGTATCTCTAATTGTTTAGTCAGCGCAAACCTTGTAAGCACCCTAAAAGCTGTTTTTTACAACTTAATTACAAATGGTTCGACATTTCTCTGCTATCCTTACATTAAATATAAATGAATTGTACACTAAAACCTTCCTCAAGAATTTCTCTGAATGATGTTGAAAACCGCATCAAAATTCATCAAGTAGTTCAGAAGTACTTAGCAAATACACAAGACGCGTATAAGCGAGTTTGTTTTATACTATTTACAGATTTATAATTGTCTATTCTGTTCACATGCACTTTTGTTTTAGTAGCAGAATGACCTTGCTTGATTGGATTTTTTTGTTTCTTAATAATCTACTAAGTTGGTTAAATATCTTTGTTTTAATGAATTGGATACAAACATCTTTATTTTTGTGTGCTGGAATATGCTATATTATTCCTATTATTAAATGGTATGCTTTAATTTAAAAAAAAAAGTGATGTATTGTGCATGTTTGTTATATGCATGGACAAGTCCTAACTAGTTAAATAAATGTTTTTGATGAGAGTTTCTTGTTACCTCATATAAATGATGTTGAAGTTTATTAAGTCTCTTGAGCAATGTATTTATTCCATGTGGGGTTAATATTTGTGGGTTTCAGTATGTCACAAAGACAATAAAATAAATTGTGTGTTATATGGTGACCAAAGCACGGACATTAAAAAACAGTGTGGTGGCTATTTGGGTAAAACCCAAGCCAAGTGGTTATTGTGTGTGGATTTTTATAATTGAATTTACAAAGAACAAATTTGTAAGTGCAGATACATACATATATGTATACACTTTTAAGATCACAACTTTTTATGGGATTGTGTATATTTTTAGTTCTGTGGTAGATTTTTGTCTAGAGTGCATCCACAATAAATTAATATGTTTTGAAATTCTTGCATGGGATGAGGATGTCTATCAAACTACTGAGAATTGTAGTATGTTTGGGCTTTGGAGAGTTACAGTACAACATTTCATTTTATAATCTTCTGCTGTGTTCCAAAAATCTGTATTTATTTTGGCTGCATTGTAGTTTTGTGTATAGCTTAATTTGAAAAATAAGGTTAGGGTTGTACAAAGTTATTTTCCATGCTGCAACTTTACAAGGTGCTCCATGAAAATGAATTTTACCCTTAATTGTGTATACATGTGAACATAGTTTTTATTAGTTGTATATACTTATTAAACTTTCATGCTCTTTTTTTTATGTACAATTATTATTTAATTCTGTTAGAGTAGTAAACCTTTAAAAGGAGCCCAATAAATGTATTGCGATATTTTGGTGGTAGTATTATTTCTTCAATTATAATCCATAATATACTGTATTTACTCGTAAACAACCTGCACATTTTTTCTAGGAAATAAATTGGAAAAGTACATGTGCTGGACCTTTATGATTACATTACAATCCGGATTGAACTTGGCGTGAACTGAAGATTCTTCATTGTAACTCCACCTTAAACCCACCCAGACTGGACTTAGTAGGACTGGTGCGAGATAATACCCTACAGTATAGTCGCCAATGTCGACTGTACTGTAGAATCCTGATCAAAAGTTAACTCTAAAAATTGCTATTAGGGATGATCAGGGACCGAAAGCAAAACATATATGATGCCATTTTGAAGAAGTTCTCTTAACCTCTTTGAATGTGGTTAAGTGATAGAAAATATGCAGCAAGAAAAAGAAGCGGAGAAAAGTGTTGTTAGAGAGAGGTAGAATATTTGCAGAATATATACATAATTTACCACCAAAAAACAACACTGTTCAGCTTTTCGTAAGTTTTTTCCTAGTTCTGTCAGTTGCCAGTAAACTACTCAATGACGTTTTTTAAAATCCACTTTAATATACATTCCGTCTTGTTTACACTGCAATCCGCAGTCAAAACTTGACCGTAAACACTTACTTCTTGTAAGAGCTCACTCTGTGTTGACTAAGTATTTACTTCAATCGGAGTTCGGCTCAGTCTGAAATTGTACTCTAAAAGGAACAATGGGGATAAAGGTTTTGGTGAGAAAAAAGGACAAAGTAGTATGTTTGTCTTAACATAGACTGCTTTTTCCTCCTGCAGACAAGTGCATGGCTGTGGCAGAGATAGTGACATCGGCCACATGATGTTTGTAGGAAAAAAGAAGATATTTATCACGGGAAAGCTTGGAGTTCCTTCCTGTTCTCCACAAGCTGAAGTTGTGCAACGAGAGAAGTGGCCTTAAGACTACCTGTTGAGTGGCAGTTTAAGCTTGTGATATTGATGTCCCATCCACCCAGTAAGTAGCACTGCACGTTACTGGGTGGCAAAACTGCCTAAATCACAAATAACATCTACTGTATTTCCAAGATTCAAATTTTTTTCAAAAGTGGAGGGGTGTTTATTTTGAGTAACTACTGTATAGCTCATGCCATATTTAGTTTTATATAGCTCGTGCAAAACAGCTGTGTACTGAAATGCAAGTTTTTATAACTGAATGTGTAAAAATACATTTTCCTGGCAGCATATTGTAATTCAAATGTGCTGACATGGGGTGGGCAGTACACAAGTAATGTCTGATATTTACATTCTCGTACTGGATTAGGTTTGTTTCATTTTCAACAAGCAGTCTGTTTCTGTTGGATGCATCATGGCCGACACAGTGAACAAAAACAGAAGTGTTGATGGTTGTGTTGTGCAAAGATGTGTGTGTGCCTACACATGCACATTTCCTCCTCGTGTCACCTCTCGCTCTCCTCTTTTCTTCCCTTCTGCCTCTCCCATTTTCTCGTCTCCTTCTCTTTCCCTTTTTCGTGCCATGTCCNCCCCTTATCCACCCATTTTTTCTGTTCCTTTAGTTCTCTTTTATCTCTTGCCCTTTGTTGCTCTACACTCGCCATACGATATAGTTAGATGTTAGGCTGGTAGGTAAATGTTTGATTGTATAGTGCATGAGCATAAGGGTTCTACCATCACTCATGTGGTGTGTATAAACAGTTCTTAGAACAGTGCACGACGTGCCAAGCGCAATACTTGCGAGGTGTGATGAACGAGTAGTAGGTATACTGAGAAGACACTTTNAACAGTGCACGACGTGCCAAGCGCAATACTTGCGAGGTGTGATGAACGAGTAGTAGGTATACTGAGAAGACACTTTAAGACAGCCTCATGGACAACTGATGGAATTTGAGAGGGGCCAGGTTTGCGACCTAACTTTCATATTACACGGGTTTTGTTGAGACAGATGTACGCATAAAGAGCCCAGTATAAAGCAGACTATTTCTAGATGACATTGGCAGACAATCAGGAGGGAAGACCCATTTGACTGTTGGGTGGGCGTGAAGGAACCAGCTGCTTCCGTGTTTTCAATCTAATGTGTGACAGCTTTATTAGAGCACTATATTGCTCAGAATAAATAGTATGTAGTAGGATTTTAACAATGCAGGAAAATGCGAGTGATAGTGGAATGTATTTATACTAGTATTAATAGTCCATTCTAAGTTCCAATTTTTCTGAAGCCCTGCTAAAGTTCTACTTTCCAGGCTATTCCTCTGCTTCAAGCATAACTAGTTTAGAAAATTAAACCAAATGGACAATGCACTGTATTCATG
>NQII01005494.1:125621-159896 GCA_002778355.1 Clitarchus hookeri
CTCTCTCTCTCTCTCTCTCTCTCTCTCTCTCTCTCTCTCTCTGTGTGTGTGCGCGCTGCATGCGCTTGTTTCCTCCCTGCACACGCCTGGCAAGAAGGGAATTGGTAGAGTACATGAAGCATTCAATTAAACTAATCACGTGATTTCAGTTCTTAATGATTCACGGTTATCATTTCAAATACACCGCACCACAGAGCGGTTTAGTGCTCTGCTGAGTCTGACCTCCAAGGTCATGGTTGTCATGAGTATGTGAAGGTAATTCGCTATGACACTGCGCCATTCTAACATGTTTCCAACTCTATCTAAGATCGTAGAACTTTTATCAAGATTATTCGTTGCTCAAAATAGTTGCACCTATCATCACTGTAGTATTTCAAAGCAAATGATTTTGCCTGAAAACATTACACAGCGAATTCCAACCAGTAATTATTTTTTTTGCAAAGATGTTTTCTTTAGCGTTTAAAGGAATTTTTTTCCTGTTAATTTTTAGTTTAATAGTATCTGGCATAAAATCAACACAATTTTAAACAAAATATTAATTTAACTTAATAGGTAACATCTTCCAAGTAAAATGATACCCCCAGAAGCATATACTTGACCTCCCCTTGTCGCCAAGAGTTCTTTGAACATCAAGCAACTTGTATTACCAAGCATGAAGTTAATTTTCAGTGGCTTCTTGTGAGGGGTTAGAAGGAATTTATTTCAACAGACAAGTCTTCTAAATAAGCCAATATCCTGGAAGGGCGTATTCAACACCTTTTGTCACTAAATAATAGGTAAACACCAAGCTCGAATGCAGCGTAACCCACGACAGGTGTTCAACGTATGGGAAAATCAGAGGACGTGGTTTTGAATGATTAATTATTGAAAATCGTAAAGAAATTAATTTTAATCACCTAATTTTTTTCTGTCTAACAATCACGCTTTTGTTAAAATAAAATATTATTAATGACTTTAAAAGGCAGATGTTTGCCGCGTGCACATGTTGTCGCCAACGTAATGTAGATATGTGGCCTGGCTTGAGTAAGCTTAGTCTGTCCTCTGTGATACTCAGTAGAGCTCATTTCCTCCCCTTACATGGCTGGCGGGGTGGAAGTTAGTTGCTTAGCAACCGCGTGGCATCCTTGCACCCTCCCTCTGGGTGCCGACCAGTTTTCAATCCTCCCACCGCTGAGGCTTCCCATTCTTTGTCTTGCCTGCCGTGGACACACTGCCCAATCGATAACCTCTCTGCATGCTCTCAACTGATCAATTGCGGGTGGGACATTCAAAATTCGGCCTGCATTCTGTGTCATATCATTTTCTTTTTCAGAGTGTTTAAAAGTTTGGGGTTGGCTTGCATTCCATGTTGGCTACAATCATTATACGTATAGTCGTATACTTTGTGATGTTATATTCTTTATTTAGGTAAGTTGAGGTAAAATGTTTTAAATGTATTATTTACAGTAATATTGTACTGAACATGAAGTTTAATAAGGTTATAAGTTTTGTTTTATTGATATACATTTAAGATCCTCAGTTACTGAAATTCTAGATGTATGGGAATTTTTGAAAGTCCCTTGAAAAATGGTAGAAAAAGAGTCCACTGTATTTTGTGTATAACATACTTGTACACACTTGATACAAGGCAATACCACAGTCATAAGGAGCAGCAGATATTTTGACTATACACAAGTGAGATACTGAGAAGCTGTAAGTCATAAGCATAAGGTTATATGATAAGTATGTTGCAATAATGAGATGACACAGGATCAGGAACATGTGGCAAAAATGAGAAAATGGGCGCAATACCTGAATGAGACGGAGAAAGCTACGTCGAGTAGGGTTAGCCACGTACAGAAAATGCTGGAGGTGTAATGTGTAGGAAATGGGCCCCAATAAAGCCCAAGAGGGAGGTGGTACTAGAAAATGAAGGCAGGAGTGTAAGAGAAATAGGAAGAGTGGAGCACAGAGGAGGAATGTAAGAGCAACATAGGAAGATGGTGACATTTTATTTTGCTGACCCAGCTGCAAGTTGGAAACCGCTGTAGATGATGATCATTCGTCAAACTTGCCAGGGACAACAAGTATGATGTGTGGTAGGAAGAACTGCTAACTCCTCCTTGTCGGCTGTGCATAAATATGTATCTGTTATCGAGGAATTTTAATTTCTTAGTAGTAGTAGTAGTAGTAGTAGGAAAATTTAAAGGTATCAAAAACTAATAGTTAAGGTAGAAGAAGAGAATGGTTTTCAATGGAGCACTNCCTTGTCGGCTGTGCATAAATATGTATCTGTTATCGAGGAATTTTAATTTCTTAGTAGTAGTAGTAGTAGTAGTAGTAGTAGTAGTAGGAAAATTTAAAGGTATCAAAAACTAATAGTTAAGGTAGAAGCAGAGAATGGTTTTCAATGGAGCAGTNGTTAAGGTAGAAGAAGAGAATGGTTTTCAATGGAGCACTGCACCAGACAGTGCAACATGCAGAACTCATTAAAGTAGTACACACACTACCATTGTCAGAACAGTAAGTCATGTTGCATATAAAAAAGAATGTGAAATTATATGTATATTTTGTAACACTGTAAAATATTTTGCTGGAATTTACATATTTAAATATTTAAAAACTTAAGTTAAAATGAGTCTGTTTTAATAAAAATTTAAGTATATTTCCATTTTGGATGCAGAAAGCAAATATTGCAATAAAATCTTCAAGCAGGGCAATAGAATAATTACAGTGGATGTATGTAAGAAGGTATTGGTATATATTTAAGTTAGTTATAAAAATGATGGCTTTCATGGCTAAAAGTAAAAAGATTTGCGTAAAATTAATGCAGTACAAATATTTATAAACATTATTATGTACAAACTTTTTTTTATATATATAAACAGAGTAATAATGATAATGGTCCTGTTTTGATAAAAAAATTTTTGCAAAATGTGTTTTTTGAATGTAGCAAGACACTAAACAAAACTGCTTGTTTAGTTTAAATAAAGCTTGTGGTGGTTATACCTTGCGAGGACGAGGGCAGCTGCATGTCGAAACACTGGGATGTCCAGGGGCTGGCAAGGACGGATGTGTCTGATTCCCTTCAGCTCACCCTCCATCCTTTGCACTCTCATTCTCTCGAAACACACCAAGTTTGCAGCCGTCACATACTGGCATATGCGGCCGTCCTGGCAGCCCGTTAGGATCTATGAATTGAGAACTTAAATGTGTCAGGATAATCAAGAAGTGAAGGACATGAGAGATTTGGGTAACACTTAATAGTTGTGTTCTTTAGTGCCAACGGGGATGAAAGGAAGGCAAAGGTGGAGCACCAACTGAATATGATGGATGTGGAAAATTAAGTACCTTATGATAACCAACTGTCCAATGGCAATGTCTATCACATTCCCTTCATGCCAAAATCTGGGCTTGACCTTGATGAGAACTGAACCCAATGACTGATGCAATGGGGAGCGGTACTATTTATGAAGTTTAAAAACCTGTGTTACAAATCTAATTTATTAGAATCTGCAGATATAGGGCACACAGGGTAGTGTATTTTATCGCATAATGGTTGCAGCATAATTTTTAAGTGCTGAAAAGAGTAGAAAAAAATTTACAGCCTAAAAGTTGCAATCTTTTTGCCACTGTAGCCAGGCCAGAATATAAAGGAATGCTCCCTAACTCCAGATGCCCCTCCACAAACAAATTTGCAGGGAGGGTGATTCTATCAGCCTATCTTTCATAAAACGTGGACGGGACGAGTCAAAGTGGTTCCGAATGAGTCTAGTTACAACCAAAGGTAGCTGATAATTACCAAAGTGGTTTTGCCTCTTGTCACAAAGGTTGCAAATTTAAATTTGCATGGGGACTATGCAACAACTTCCCCTCCTACCAGACATAAAACAGGAGAAAGAGAAAATGCTGCCGTAGTTGCTGGGTAATTAGTTCCCCTTCTTTTAGGTATTTAAGGGAAGGAAGCAATATCTTGCTAAGCTACAGACATTCGTGCCCGTCTCCTGTGCCTGGCAGACACAGGAACTCCTGAATACACCAGCTACCCAATTACTGTACCTCCAGAGACCACAAGATATGCAGTTGGCTCTTTAAGACACTCATCGAGCTGTAGGCCTGCAGCATAGAACCCCTGCTCTATGAGTCCTAATAATTCTCCTTCTGGACACAAGACAAACACGAGATGAATACATGAAAGATAGTCAAGGAAACGCAGCCCAACGGAGAGCACCATGAATAGAATTATTTTGTACTGAGAGAGGAAGAAGATGAAGCAACTTCTTTGCCATCTTCACTAGTGTTAATGTGGCTGCCACTCTCATCCAAAACCTCAATTATATGACCAAACTGGTAGGCCACAAAGTCCACACAGAGCCACTGCTGTATACACCACCCTGCACATCTAGTGGGACACAAAAAGTGGCATCCCACACAAGTCCAGAAGAAGCAACACACAGCACCAGAACTGAACCAGCAACTGAAACCCAAGGTAAATCACAAGGGTGTCCAAACCTTGGGCAAGGCACACCAGATGTAAAAGCCGAAGCTACAACTCAATGCAGACTGTGCTTCTAGCTGTGCGTACCCAGCACCAGGAAGTGCAGGCGGCCACCTCCACAGTCTCTGTGGCAAGTGGCCTGGACCTACCACACCACCAGATCTGCCAGACTACCTTCAGTAAATGGAAGGAAATGACCATGAAAAAGTAACAGCCAACCAAATCATGGGCAGCAGAAGTAAAGGGAGTCCTGCCACTTTTCTTGTTATTAAAGGTACCAACAGCAGTGCCAGGGTCTCAGAGATGGCCATTATTACCGCTCTGAATACTACAGCTAACATCCCGAAATGCTGATGGTGCATAGCAGCAAGGCCACGAGGTGTTACACAAACATGTGTAGGGTTGCCTTCAGCCAGGAAGAGAAGGCGGTTCTCCTGCTGGAGTGCGGCCTTGAGGTTCACAGGATACAACTGTGGCTGAGAAGAGCCATCCTCAACATCGACAGGGCCAAGAGTCCCTCCAGCAGCACACAGCATGAGACGAAGCAGTGGTGTAGCTGGTCTTGTTACTAGCTGCAACTGAGCCCCACCAAACCAGGTACACAATCCAAACTCGGGCCAAGGAGCAGAGGCTTCTTTGCCGGCCCAGCACCAGCTTCTGGTAAAGGGAGGGGGTAAGTGGCCTGAGGTGTTTTTAGCAGCAAGAACCATGAACAATATCAACATACAATAACTTCCCTGCAATAATAGATAGTAAAAACACATCCTCTTTGGTGGGAGATTTCATCTCAGAGTCCATGAGTACAAACTGTATAGAGTCAGCTGCTGGCTCACTTCTTTGATATAGTACCAGGCAACTAGCAGTGCAGTGTGGCCAGTAGGCTTAAAGTCTGTGTGTATCACGTCACTGGTACTCTGGGCTATGTGTGGCTGGTGGCTCCGATTCCAGTGAGCTGGGTGGCACAAGGGGTTTACTGTTTGGGGTTCGATGTGGCTAGGTTTATGCTCTTGGCGTCATTGGAGTTTCTGAACCTGGTCACTTTCCATTGATTGGTTAGAATTTAATGGCTGGTCGGCCAAGGTGGCATGACTATCAGCTGGCTGGTTAGGCCCTGCCTTAGTATATCGGGTGCCAGGAACTTTTATCACAGGACCAAAGAGTTTCTCAAGTAGGGTTGCCAGATGTACAGTTTTACCCATAACAATTAAATTTCTGTGCATTTTGTTCCACATACTGCTCTGGTTTGTCACAGACTGATAAATGTTTTTTATTTTTTTTATTATTTACATAACCAAACAAAATGTAAAGGTACATAAAGGTATTTTCAGACATAAAAATTATTACTAAGGCATGTTCAAACACATACTTATTAATGTTGGTATTATATTTTAGTTCTGTTCAGTACGTGTGTTATTTTATAAGTTTTGGTTCATTTATAGTGTGTCTGTAATGTTAAGGTAGACATGATGTTTACCAATTTAGGGTTTGTAAAAATGCAGTGCATCACATGTGTTCCATTTTTTCTTCCCGAATATCTGGAAACTCTACCCTCAGGCAATGCTGGTAGTGTGCTACTACTTGGTGGTGGGCTAGCTGAGCTTGGTCTCTCAGTAAGCGGTACTGGCAGTAGCTACTCCCAGTCAGGTCGGAGAGTGACCATTGGTAGACTGCCTCTGCTTGACAGACTTTGCAGTGACTCCCACTCATGGTAGTATAAGGCAGGAGTTAAGGTACCAGTATGGTACAAAGAGACATAAAGTTATTCTTGGTTCTATTTCTGTCTAAAGTGTGGGCAGGAAAGAAAGACAATCAGCCCAGACAGGGTTTCATGGTCTAGAGGTAATGAAAGCTGGACACGTGGTAATGTAACAGTCAAGTTGGTTATCTTCCTTTTATGTGGAGAGTATGTAATATAGGGCTCCCTTGTATTACATTGACAGTTGATGTGATAAGGCGGACTGCTGAATGTGTGTGCCTTGAATCCATGGGTTGTCACTGCCCTGCAATCAAGCATTCTAAAATGCTCCAAAATGTCCTTTGTGTATTTTCTTTGGTCAAGGCTGATTGTCCTCGCCTCCTTGTTTCTGACCACTCTCATCCCAAGGCACTCGTGCACTTCACCAAGATCCTTTAACTTGAAGCTTGTGCCAAGCTCCTGAATCAGTTTCATCTTGTCTTCCTCATTTTGCTAAACACAAAACAATAATCAACGTAAAGAGCCACGATTATCAGTGTTTCATTGCTTCCCTTCTGATAAGCACATGGTTCGTGCTTGGATCTTGTGAACCCTACCTCCAACACGATCATGTGAATCTGCTTGTTCCGTACCAAAGATGCTTGCTTCAGGCCATAGATTGCCCTCTTTAGTCTACACACCTTTTGTTCCTGATCTTTAGCTATGAAACCCTCAGGCTGTTCCGTTCAACTCAAGTTCCGCAGTCAACAAAAACAACATGCTTACTGGTGAGTGTCTCACCACAGGCGCAAACGTCTCATGGTAGTCCACACCATATTCTTGGGTGAATTCCCTTGCCACCAATCTTGCCTTATATCTCAGAGTATCACCATTGGCTCCCCTCTTAATCTTAAAGACCCATTTGCACTCCACCACATTTACATTGTTTGGTCAATTGACTAGTTCCCAGGTCTCATTTTCTAGCAAAGAGTCATACTCTTCATGCATGGCACTTTCTCACATCTTCCTGTCCTTCCCAGAAAGTGCTTTCGCCACAGTTTTTGGGTCACATAACGATTCACTGCAGGATGTGTGGTAGAGAAAGAAACCAGGGTAGTCCTTCAATCGTCTATCTCTGACTGGATACCTCTGCTCTGTAATTTGCTCAGCTTCACAACTTCTGCCCTCCAAGCCTTTGTCTTGCTCAACATGTACCTCAATTAGGTTATCCTCTTCCTATGGCCAGCCTTACCACCCTGCCTCTGGCTGGTTCCCAGAATCCTCCACTTGGGTTGCAGAATCTGAGAGCATTGGTTGTAATGCGTGTGACTCACCTCCTACCTCATTGCCATTTTGTTTTGTACAGTGAAAGTCATGTTTAGTTTCTTCAATAAACACATTTCTTGCCTTATAAATTATTTTGGGTGATGTTGGGTCTATGAGCCTATAGCCTTTTGTCAGCTCACAGTATCCAACAAAAAGCATCTCACTGCTCTTGAAGACCCACTTACTTTGTTCCTGTTTAGGGATGTGAACGAAAGCCTTGCAGCCAAAGACTTTGAGGTGGCTAACATCTACCTTTTGCCCTAACCATGCCTCCTCTGGGACAACATCTTTTATCACCTTTGTGGGCGATCTGTTTTTCAAATATACTGCTGTGTTGACAGCCTCAGCCCAGTATCTTGGTCCTAAGCCAGCCTCTTGCATCATGGTTCTAGTCTTTTCGACAATGGTGCGATTGGGCCTCTCAGCAACACCGTTTTGTTCAGGTGTGTACTCAACAGTCATCTGGTGATTTATTCCATTGTCCACGAGGAACCTTGCTAGCTCTTTGTTGACATATTATATTCAGTGCCATTATCAGATCGCAGACATTTTAGTTTCATATCAACCTCATTTTCAACCACTGTCTTGAAATCCTTCAACTTCTCACACACCTGGTCCTTCGACTTCAGAAAGTAGACCAAAGTCTTCCTTGCCATGTCATCAATGATAGTCAGAAAATACCGGGCTCCTCTGAATGACTCTTTGGGCATAGGGCCGCAGACATCTGTGTGAATGAGCTCCAACCTCTTTGTGGCTCGTGTTATACGCCACTTGTTGAAAGGCTTCCTTGCTTACTTTCCCTTTATGCAGGCAACACAGGGTTCTTCATTTGTGTCAGATTCTGAATAACTCATGCCTATGACCAGGTCATTCTTGAGTTGATCTAGTCCCACTCTGCCAAGGTGTGCAAATCTCTTATGCCACAGTTCCTTCGTAGATCCGTCCACTGAGACATTTGCCACCTCAGCAAGTACATTCAGTCTATACAAGCCACCAATGTTTGTTACTGTTGCCTCAATCGTGCCTCGCACCTCAAAATCATCCTTGTGTTACATCTTGCANACAAGCCACCAATGTTTGTTACTGTTGCCTCAATCGTGCCTCGCACCTCAAAATCATCCTTGTGTTACATCTTGCAACCACAATCAGAAAACACAACAACAATGCCTCTAGACACCATTGTGCTGTAAGACAGGAGGTTAGAGGAAACCTGTGGGACATGCAAAACATCATGAATTTTAACTGTGTCACCCTGCTCATTCAATTGCCCTACAAAGTCCCCATATCCTGCACCTTGCAGGGTGTTATTGTTTGCTACGGTAATGGTTTTAGCACCAGTGCTTCTGTAGTTTCTCAACCACTCTTTCTCTCTGGTCATGTGGGTGGTAGCACCCGAATTCACATACCAGTCATTTGAACATGTAGTTGCTGTCAATGCTGTAAACAGTGAACATTCAGAGGAACTCAAATTATGTTTATGAACTTCCCCTCTTCCGATCTGAACCCCCTTAAGGCATTCAAATTTTCTATGGCCAATCTCATTACAGCCATCACATCGGACTACATTTCCCTTTCTTTGGTGCTGTTTCGAATAGTGAGTGTTTGGTCCAGGAGACCCCCTATTTCTGACATTTGACATCAAAGCAGAATCCACACCTTGCTTCTCATTCAGTTCCTTCTTTATGTCCTCCTGGAGCAACTTATTTTTTTTACAAAATCGGACGTGATAACTGTGCCCAAATTTTTCAAGGTCATAAACATATGGTCATATTCTGACGTTAGGCCGCTGAGCAAAATGATACCTACAAACTCATCATCTATAGGGGTATTTATGTCGGCCAGTCTCTGAGCCAGGGACAGGACCTGAGTCACATAATCTTCTATGTTCTTGAAGTCGCTAAGTTTTATACCAAACAGTGCCCTCAACAACCCAAACCTCCTCAGCAGCTCTTTGTCTTCGTACGCCTTCCTCAGGCTTTCCCAGTCCTTTGCCGTCGTTTCTGCCTGCACATGTATAAAAATGTTTGGCTTCACCATTTAACATATCTTGGCACGAACCTTTTGATCCTTCTTTGCATCTACACATGCATCCGTTGTTGGTTCAATACAGTCCCACAAATCTACATGCATCAGATACAGTTGCATGACAAATTTACATTCATTATAGTTATTCATACTGTCCAATTTTTCAATAGATGGTAGCGAGCCCGCACTCGTCACACTGGAACTCAATATCTTCATGAACCACGCAGTACAACTATAACCTAACTCGCACACGTGTTTACATACTCTCAACACACTGACCGCAGTGATACCCAGCATCATCTGGGCCCATAACTTGTTAGAAATGAATCGCTATAGACAGGTTATTACTGCATTTAATAACGATAATCATCAGTAAAGACAGTACACGGACCGGGTAGATATGTTTCAGTGCACTCAAAAAAAAAAAACCTAGACATGTAAAACAGGTAGTCCCAACCTAACATAAGAAAACATAACAACAGCATTAGATTATCACAATTCCAACAGAATGTGATACTGACTAAACAAGTACACAGATTAAACACCACAACAGAACAAACCCTCGTGTTAACCATGAAGTGACTGCNGTGATACTGACTAAACAAGTACACAGATTAAACACCACAACAGAACAAACCCTCGTGTTAACCATGAAGTGACTGCTATCTAGCTGTTGTTCCAAAAAGAGAGTTAGGGTTAGGACTAGTGGCATCACACTGGTAGACATCCTGAAGAGCACGCGAGGCGGTTGACATATTGACGGACGTTGGGTACAAACCCTCGTGTTAACCATGAAGTGACTGGTATCTAGCTGTTGTTCCAAAGAGAGAGTTAGGGTTAGGACTAGTGGCATCACACTGGTAGACATCCTGAAGCACGCGAGGCGGTTGACATATTGACGGACGTTGGGTACAAACCCTCGTGTTAACCATGAAGTGACTGGTATCTAGCTGTTGTTCCAAAGAGAGAGTTAGGGTTAGGACTAGTGGCATCACACTGGTAGACATCCTGAAGCACGCGAGGCGGTTGACATATTGACGGACGTTGGGTACAAACCCTCGTGTTAACCATGAAGTGACTGGTATCTAGCTGTTGTTCCAAAGAGAGAGTTAGGGTTAGGACTAGTGGCATCACACTGGTAGACATCCTGAAGAGCACGCGAGGCGGTTGACATATTGACGGACGTTGGGTACACTGGCTGGTCTTGAAGGCAAGTTGGCTGTAGATGCTGCTCTCTCTGGAAGTTCGTTTGGTGGGCAATGCTTTGTTAGGGAGCTTGGGGGAGTACCACATCTTAGTGCGAGACTTCCACTGAGATATCCATGGAACAGTCTCCCATTTCTGGCTGTGCGCAAGCAATATACCATGGGGTTGCTACCCTTATGATATTGAGAATCTGCTGTCATCCCCACCCTCTTCTCAATCTGAGCACAGCGCTGCATGTGGGCTGCCAGCTAAGGGGTAGTGGTGGGTGGTTTGCCTGCTTGGCGAATTGTGTTTGGCACTTGCTTAGGTGCTGTATCCTTTGCTTCATTATGTCAATCTGGCAGGTGCTGTAAGGATGGTTGGCAGTATTCAAATCTGGCAGGTCTATTATCTTCCCCATTGCTCAGACTATTAGCTGTCTGGACAGGCATCCCCACGCCAATATATTTAAGATATGCTGAGAACAGGACATCTTCATAAAGACTGCCTAATTTGTTCTGACCAATGTGTTGCATGTTTTTTGCTACATTTACCGTATCATGTTGGTGGTGTGTCACATTTAATAGGGACAAGACTGCATGTCCGCTAGGGGAGATATATATATAGATATATATATATGTATATATATATATATATATATATATAATGTTGCATAAAATAAATATGAGGTTTAACATCACACATCAACACATCCTAACGCCAGTGTTATCCAGGCTGCTGGGCTGCAAGAGTTTTCTCATAGGTCCAGAATAGACTTAAACAACTACTGCACTCGAGGTAAAATACACTACTTTGCCCTCACATTCCATGCTACCAGGAAGGAACTCAACACGAAAAACACACCACAAACCATGAATTAGCAATAGTTAGCCACATGAAACACCAGGAACAAGCACAAAACAAGATCACATGCAAAAAACAGACAATATTATCAAACACATACCCAAATATACACAAGCTAACCCTGAAACCAAAATTAATTTGTTTTATAAATAACAAAACAATCACAGACAAATGTTATAATACTAAGCACCATATATAATACAGGAAATAATGGAACATAATAACTAATGAACATTAAACTACAACACAACAATAGGGTAGCTAATTATATGATTTACTTATTTATTTCTAATTATCCTACTCCCTTTGTCAGTAATTGCTAACAGTTTCTCTTAATCATACCATTTATGCATGCTATAACACAAAAAAGACAATAAAAATGAATTACATTAAAAATGAAGTTAAAACTTAAAAAAAAAAAACTAAGGCTAATGAATGACAAACATTGAGACACTTCACAGGGAAAGTTCCCTGCTTAAGTATGATGCATTCACAGCAATAAATATTAGAAAATCAAAATTACCCCTCTCTGAGCCATTGTCTTTTTACGACCATTTTCTGCCATTCTTTCACGGCAGTCACTCTGGGTGGGGCTGGGGAGGGGGTGAAGACTTTTGTGGTTGCCCTAGGTTAGTTATGATTTTTTAAAAGTGCTGAACACCACGACCAACAGGTTAATGTACATTTTTATTTTATTACTCCAAATTATATGTACAAAATCCATCTCACTCAAATTTAATTTTAACCATGTAATTTTGTTCTGTGCCAGTAAATACCATGGTAAGCGCAGAGACCTTGTAGTCCTAAGCATATTGACCTGAAAAAAAAAATACATTATTTGAATTATTATGGGGAAGCGAGCACCCTATTTGATTAGCAATTAGCATGTCTGAAGATAGCCAAAGATAACAAAGCACTTCTTTCCTCCTCACATGGCTTGTAAGGGGAGGAAGCTAGGTCAACTGCAGAGCAGCTGCCGAACGGAACAAGAGGAGAGCATAATGTTTGCTGCATTTGTTGATGAGCAGTACATTCCCTGCTACTGTCTGTTTGCTTAAACAAGCAATATAAGTGAAATCTGCGCAGTTTATAAGGGATGCACGTCAAGTGCTGACTGGGAACATAATTAACGTTAGTAACATTACAAACAGCTGCTGCTAATATTTTTGCCAATTACCTATAGTAATCACTTGATTCCACCAAAACCTTTTTAATTAAATGTTTTTCACAGTTCCTTAAAAAAGGATGGTTATTTTGAGAGAATTGCTGTTCCAGGGTCTTAGAAACAAGAGTTGACTGTATCTAACCAATGATTCACATAGTAGTCGCACCCAAAATGTTGAAGGAAATTCTTAGAATAAAATGTGTGACCTTTATTTGGTAAAAAACTGTAAACCTTGGTTATGTTCCTGTAAACTTCAACTTTGTGGAAACCAACGTTGTTGAGTTACAGTTTCCCATAATAAGAATATTAATTTCTCAAATTATGTATGTAACCAACTTCCCTAAAATACTTATAATTTGTTGTGATATATTGCATGGAAAAATACTGACATAACACATTCCCAAGAGCAGGACTGTCTTCAACTACAAAAAATCGTATACCATCGCTATTTTTTTTTTAACTTGTAAAAAAGCAAAAATATTTTAAAACAATGCTAAATATAATACGAAACCTATTGTAAAATTTTAACTATTTACTGGACAACAATACTGGAAATATATTTTATTGCAACTGCGTTTTTTAAGTAACAATGGTATTGTTCTGGTGGTGCAATAAATTGTTGCAAATGAATATATCTTGAGTATTGCCAGTACTCATTTTCATCATTTACTTTTGGGTAAAATTTCTTAAAAGTCACACTTGACTTCATCACTGGAGTTTTTCAGGCATGAGTTTGTTGACTGGAAGTGTTACAATGCCAGACAGCACACAGGGTCACTATCAGAGCATGCTAAACTCAAAAGGCAGTTGGGGTATTGTGGTACCTTGACGGGAGTTGCTCCGAAAGTAAAGGGAGTAGGTGGAGTATTACTGTGGGAATGAATTATCTGTGCACCGGTTAGCTGTAGAGCGCATGGAAGAGCGGGCAGTGGGCAGTTAACCCATGTGGGCCTCTCCTGAGTTTTCCCTGTTGACGTGATGATGTCGAAGATGGTAATGGTTCCAGATGACTATTGTTGTAGGTATGCAACCTGTCCTACCTAGGAGGGTGTAGGCCTCCCTCTTACACCACTAAATGCAAGGCTGTTTGGGCCACCTCACAAGGCCCATAATTTGCAGTACTTACGTCTGATTTCGACCATACTGACAGCGTAATAATGAGTAAGGTCAGAATGGGTTATTAGGGTGAAGTGACCTGACGCATGAAACAAAACAACAAAGAGCAGGTCACATTGTTTAGTACTCACATGTTGACTCTGGATACAGACACGTATGCAATTTGCGCACACTTGAAGGCTGTGGCCATCCGAAGCAGCAAAAAGTATGGAGCGCAAAATAAACTATGAGAAGTTAAGTCCTTGGGCACGGTGAGCCAGCAGGGGGAAGAAGGGACTACTCCCAAGCTTAGAAAATAAAACGAGTTTCAAAAATAATTAATCTATTGATGCTAACGTGATACGTGACATAAAACGTTGAGGTGCTGGGGAGTGGCGCAGCAACACATCCTTCTACACACCCATGATTCTAACTGGTCATCTTGGCGGCAAGCCGCTCGAAGGTCAGAGTGGCCTGGCGCCAAAAATTTCTCAAAAAGGAACAAGACAATATACAAAGCAAGCAATGACATGGAAAATTACAAGTTCCCTAGAATTCATTTTTATGTGTTTATTAGCTACCCCTATTTAAATGGTCATACTCTTGATGGGAGTATATTAGAAAAATTCTGGATTGAGCCCCCTACTCTCTCACTTCACCTGTTTCACCTTGCTTTAGCTATACTGACGGGATGAAGGGGCGCATGTGGGGTTGCTGGCCTGCAGCTTCTGGTGATTCCCTGATGTCGTCTTCATTTGCCTGAAGTTTTCTCTAGCGGATTTGAATTTGGGAGTGCTCAGCCGAGCTGAAAGAGCACACCCCCAAAAGTTACCTCTTGGGTGCATGAAGATGGGACGGCTGCTTGATGCTGGTGGAAGTATGGCGGCTCGGCTGGACGCCTTCCCAAATGCAGTTCCTGTTGGCAGCATTTGCGGCAGCCGTCCGCGGTTCAGGCGCAGCGAATTCGATACAGAGGCTGCACGAACTGTGCAGGGGCGGCAGGACAAACTGATGCTAGGAGCTGGGGATGCAGCACACGTTTACCTTCTCATGGAATTACTTTTAGAAAGGAAAAGGGTCTGCTGCCATCACAGTATTATTGTCATGGGTGTTACCAAAACTTTGATTACTGTAATGTGGGCATAGTATAATTCTTGCTCATTACAGGAGGAAGCCATGCAAGGCAAATCTTCAGAGGGGAGGAGTCCACAAGATGACACAGCCCAGGCTGGTCCAGAATCAAATGGACTCGGCAGCAAGGAAAGTTTTTCGTAATTGAAACAATTCGCGAACATTAATGAGTAGACTGGACTGTTGCCATATACAGTGGAAAGTCGGCTAACCAGAGTTAGGTCTCCAATTTGTTAATCACAATGTTCTTCAACCTTTGTCTAAACAGAATAATAATTTAACTTTCACTCAACGAACCATTTTTCACCCAGTTAACCTTTAATGTAATTAACAAGGTGACCATGGGTACAATACATGACAAAGCCCACACTTAACGCACTTCACAGTTTCTTTACTATTTTTGAATTAAACCTTTGAAAAATCACCCCCATGCTTGGTGGTTTCCTAAATATGTCTTGTATCGCAAATGTTTTAAACTTATGTGTATAAAAAAATATTATATTTTTTATTAAAGCAAACTTTTACTTATACTGTATTTTAGCTATAAACTATATAATTTAATTTATAATTAATATGAAGAAATACAGGGAGAAAATAAGTGTGTTGGTAATGCCTGGTAAGAATTGGTTCTTATGCAAAATATACTTACACTGAGTATGCACAAATGTGGTGCGCTGTCACTTTGGTGTAATTTTCTGGACTCTGTTATGCTTGGTTTGCATGAGACGGAGAAATATCCTGGAAGTAGAACTTGAGCCGGGCTTCACAAAAGTTTTAAGTTACCATGAATGTGTGAGGTTCGTGGTGCAGGCTCCTCGATTAGGTAGGCTTTCCATGTGTGGTCGTCACTCTGCTTGCGTTTGGGGCATGCGTGTTGGGCAGTCTGCAACGTCAGACAACTTTATTTAAGACTTTGCGCAGCTGTATTGGCCGCTCTTTTTGTCCTTTCTTCTGTTCGTCTGCTGCTGCATCTTTCATCTGTTCCTGCTAGGATGACTTAGCCAGATCGTCGCCGCCACTAACAACTTGCGGACGTCTCACTTGAATTTGTACGAGTTCTATGGCCATGGGGGCAAGCTAGCAGGTAGGGCGTCATAGTTGATTTAATAATGCCAATCTAGCTATTTGATTATGTGTGTAGGTTGGGCTAGTGCACGGTAGTTGAAGTTGCGCCGTTGTTATGAATGAGAAATTTGGTTTTGGTAGCCAGTTCAAAATTTGGTTTGGATTGACTTACGTAGTAGCGGTGTGATGTTTGACTTGCATGTTGCATTGCATAGTTTTCTGATCTGTCTTTGCAATTTTGTTGCTTCTTGTCTGAATGTGTAGGCTTCAGTTGTCGCGCGTAAAATGGTACTGCTCTACTCGCGTCAGTTTGGTTAACAAGATTGACGACCAACCAACCACTGAAATTAGGGTCTTAGTTGGCATCAGCACCTTTGTATTTTGTATTCAGTATCTTCTTTAATGTTAATCTGTTTTAACATGTTTGTATTTTATGCAGTGTGGCTTTCAATTGGCTCCTTTCGAGCACGCCCACTGCATTAGTATTTTAATGTGTTTATTTTATGATCGTGGGGCTTAGTTTGCCTCCTTCTCAGTGCCTCCACGACCTTGGTGAAGCTTGTTTTAAATTTCTTTTTATTGTTAAATTTTTATGGCCAGTAATTTTGAGAGATGTTAATTAGGTGGCCACATTTTCTCATAAAGATTTTAGATGATTGTAAAATTATTTTTAATTGAATTTTATAATGTGTTCCATAATGCCTTCTGTATTGTATTCAGTTTTGAATACTGCCTTCAGTTTTGTATGTATTGGAGCTTATTAAATGATTGGGAGTGCTATATATGTTTATTTTTGTTAAGTGTAATAATTGTGTCCCACCACAAATGCACTATATACAAGTTTACTCCGAACAACTACTACACGAGAGCAATGACATGCCCAGCAAATATGGATAATGCACAATAGAATTCGGGAACCCACTCTGTCAGCCCCGACTGGCAAACAATACTTTAATTCACAATTTATTAATTTACTGGCAAAGTCACTACAAATTGAGGTAGTTAAGTATGTCACCACATACCTCTAACCATCCCCCAAAAGAAACCTACATCACACAGTCATCATCTATTGATAAGTGCACATTATTTTATTATAATAAACCCACATATTACTAACCCAATTAATTACGCTACACAAACAATGCAGAGTTCAACCTACTAATATTATAAATGCGAAAGTCTCTGTATGTGTATGTTTGTTACCACTCAGCTCCATAACGGCTGAACGGATTTTGATGAAATTTGGTATGTAGGTACTTTAGGTCCTGGAATAGGACATAGGATACTTTTTATCCTGGAAAATGGTAGGGTTCCTGTGGAATAACAACAACACGAAATTCTGTAATAGCTGGGAACGTGACTGAAATATTTTTTCCTCTGGTGTCAGAGTTTATCAGGCCACCCAAGGACCTCTGAAATGGCTTAACGACTGCTATCAATTGATAACAACCGGGACTAAATATTTAACGTGCCCTCCGAAGCCCAGAAGCGCTCAGATGGTATGCCACTAAACAGTTACCCATCCAAATGTGTGCTGCTGGGAACGTTGCTTAACTTTGGTGATTGAATAAGATCCCTCAGCCAAGCGCAAAAAGTAGTACCTAAGTACACTTATTTCTAAAGCTACAACTTGATGAAACTCACGTTTTGATATTCATACATCGACGCTGGAAAGCGGAAATGTGGTAACTACGCGATAAATGCACAGATATACTCCAAAAACAATACCCTACTTCTTGGCTATGGGTAAGAAATATTTCCTTCCTTTTCGGTTGCCGTAATCAGTTATAAACCTCGGCCAACATAGCATAATTTTATAATTCTGTTATCACATAAATTAATTGCCTTTTCCCAATTTATTTATTAGTGTATCACTGTAAAACTCAATTGTACCTGGGCGAAGCCGGGCCAGTTTGCTAGTGATAATATATGTATACATTATCTGCAAGATGGGTTCCTACTGAAGAGGTCTTTCTATTTTTTTGTGGCACCAAGATCCTCATATTTCAGGGATGACTTGTATTAATGAGAATACTAAAGAGGCATCTAATAGAAATAATTTTATGCCTATAATGGATATATTTTAATTAATTTATTAATCAACAACAAAATACAATCTTTACCTTGATATACAAAAACACTGAACCTTAATAGCCAAAATATATACAGTTACATAATTCTGATTAATATTTCACTAATACTATTGCTCTCACAAAATTAAATTTATATTACTCACAAAGAATACATTACTCAAATTAAATTCCTCAAACAATACAACATTTTGGGGACTGCTGTAAGCTTCACTTCACAAAACCTAAACTTGATTTACCTGAGATTTAAAACTTACTCACATACTTGAAGAATCTTATCGATGGCTACACTAAACTAGTTACAGTTGCAATAGTTTGTTATATTTATATTTACAAACCATACATTAGTATTTTAGATAGGGAGATAGTTAATCACAACGCACAAGATACAAAGTATGAAACTGCAATATTTAGAGTTATACAATTACATTTACTGTAACATACGGAGGGATATTATGTTAGATTAGTGCAACATATTTATTTAGTATTGATGTCCATATCTGCACTCTTACCTTCTGTTGAGTCGTTGCCATAGGCTGGTCGTCATTACGGAAATGGCGGTAGTGCACGATGGCGCTGCGTCCAGGGCAGCATCTTCTCGTTGTGGTGGCTGACTGCAGACAAGAGAGCTTTTCCGGGTGCAATATGCTTTTATTAAAGATTCTGTATTATAAACTTGTCCTGGTTTGCCTTATGCCTCGTGGCGAAACTGCTGAGAGCTTGTTTTGTTCCTGTAAGCCCATGTTTACCTACGGTGCGTTCAGCAAGTATGTAGGTTTAAAGGCAGGATCATGCTAGTGCCCATCAAAAAAACGTGCACTTTCAGCAGGACCCATATGACCACCGCCGACTTCACCTGGGCTGCTGACCTCCTCAATGTCGCCTCCTCGAAGACACATGATCAAATGACCAAAAAGCCACCTAGTGACGTTCTCTAAATGTATATATAATCTCCACACCCGTTGTGCCAGTATGGCCTCACCCGGCTTGGTAGGTCGATTAGTGAGTTATTTATTATTTTTATTAATGGGTGGTGTTTACGTATAGGACACCCTAATATCTACAGGTCATGAGGGGCCAGAACATGTAGCCGCCATATTTCCTCATGTCTTGTGACCCAGAATCATTCATAACCGTCATCTCGTGTAGGAGCATTTCTTCAAACTTTTAATGTAAACTATGTAGATGTCTGCTATTAAAGTTTTTAGATTAAATGTCCCTACACAATTAATTGTCAATCATTTAAAGTGAATTACAACATAAAATAACAGGATAAATTTGATTCTAATCATAGATTTACTTGAAGGCAGCTGACATCTGCATGCCAATTTATTTTATCACAAAACTAAATTTAAGAGTTAATTAAATTAATTACATACTAAAATTTTAATAAAATAAAATCTTAATTCACGTTACGTTAATAAAACATTAACTATCAGTTACTGAAGAGCATTATTCAATATAATGAAAATAAATAAATGCTTAATGCTTTACATGAGATGGTTCTCTATACAACATATTGTCAGGTCAGACACAGACGGGTTCAGATTTGAATCTTATTGAGGTGATGGATGCCATCTCCTCACAGAAGTAACAGCGTATGAAGGGTCTTACCTGAGACTCTGTGGAGAACTCTCCCTCCTCTTCGAGCCACTGCACGTGCCACACTGGCTCGCGAGAGGGTGAAGTCTCATGTGTACTGTGAGACAGTACAGCCTTCTCTCTCGCAGCAACATCCAGGACAACTAGCGACCCATCATACAGACCCACTGCTAGCAGGTTTGGATGGTCCTGTAGGATCACATTCATAAAAGTCACTCCTCTGATCCAGCACATGGCACTACAAAGGTAATTTGAAGATAGTGTCCAACACCTTCCGATTCGTCTCTCCTAGTGATGCTGCAAAGAATTCTCTATCTTCCTCGACACCTGAATCTGCTCAAGGAGATAATGTGACAATTTTATACAGCATGACTGAATTGTAGAGAGAGTATTTAACCCCAGCATACATTGCTCCTGCTGTGTTCAATTCTGTGCTCTCCTAATATCTCAGAGTATTAGGAGTGCTCTCCTAATATCTTCCACCACAGTTGCTGCCAGGCATGTTTCCTGTACATTATGTGTAGTGTTTTTAAGTACAGTGAGGTGTCTCACTTACTCTCAACCCCTAATGTTCCCTTATAACATTCAAATTAACGAGCACAACCAGAAGCACAGTTCATGGACACTAGTGATAGCACTCCACTGTAGATCAGGTGTCGTGCCTGTGCTCTGTGAAGGTCAATTGCATATTTGCTATCCTCATCATCTGAATTTGCTGTTGCAGAATCATTAATAGTCACTGTGCCTGTGTGTTACGAGCAACAAAATACGTGAAGCACAGTGTGGAACAACACATGTGTATTGTTTGCACATACTGGAAAACTGCATCGATAAAGCACTGCTAAAGACAATTTATAGTGCCACTTGAGGTTCGGAATTCATAGGCAAAATTCTCCATTCGGTACCTGGAAAAAAAAAACTGGAATATTTGGGCATGCCTTAATGCAAGGTATATTATATTGATGTCAGATATCACTGAATTGCCTACATTGGCTTGTATGCTATATGTTGCTATTTATCAGGATCAAACTTGAGTGTGCCTGAACCACCAATTAAGATTGATATAATCTTCATTGTTTCAATTCCATAACTGTTAGTATTGAATTATATAGGATGCCCCACTCCAAGCTGAATCCAGGTTTTCGTTAATAACTTTGATAATAATAAAGATAGTGTAACAAAATTTTCAACATACCTACTTTGCTTTGTGTGAAATGTCATAATATCCGCATTCAAAAACGTGGAACTTGATGCTCCATACTGAAGATGCTGCAACAAAATGTGTGCAGGACTGTGACATTCCATTTTAGATTGTGACATGATGTCTGCACACGGTTGTTTTGCTGTATGACCACCAGGGTGTTGCCAGACAGTTCCCTCTGGTGTGAATATTGGTAGGCAGCAGCTGTTGTTTTGCCTCGTGGCCTCCAGGGTGTCCTCAGTCAGTCCGCTGTGATGCAGATATCGATAGGCAGCTGCTATTATGCCTTGTGTCTGCCAGGTTGTTGCCATTCAGTCTGCTCTGGTGTGTATATTAGTAGACAGCTGTTATGCCTCGTGGCTGGAATCAAGTGTTTAGTTGCACGTGGTGACAGTGTAAGTTTCATCTATGAGAAAATAGGGAACAAATGTCTCAGTATACTGCGCAGCAGTCTCTCTTCATTGTTCGGACATACTGGAAAACAGACTCAATTAAGGCATGTCGAAAGATGTTTCAAGAAACATTTTGAGGCAGATACGTACCGAGTAATTCCGCCATTTGGAGACCGCTGAAGAAACTCAAATCAAAGGGACTTTATTGGACACAAATGAAGGTGGTTGTCCAAAGATGTTATAGGAAGCTGTTGAGGATTTAAGGCTCCAACTACTTGCCTGTTCAAAGAAGTCACTGTGGTGACTTTCCTGGGAAACCGGATTGTCATAAAACACCAATTGTGATAATAGCAACTTTAACATAGGTCTCCTGTGAACTACTTGGGAGACAAACTTATTTCATATTCGGGCTGTGCCCCTTACAAAAAAAAAACCTGTCCATCCTCCTAACCTGGGTGTTATTTGCCAAGTTTCTCTATTAATTGTATGAAAAGTTTCTGTAGTATAGCTTTAAACCTGTTTTGCATATGTACTTTGAAAATCTACCTATTTCGTCAACAAAGTTTAATAAATACTTGCTGTTTTAAGATGACTTTACATGAACCTGAAGTTAGCATTCACAAGTTAATTTCATAACACAGTTAAACCATTCATTGCAAACAATGCAGCAAGATTTAAAATTATAGGACAGACCCATTACCTAACAAATAAAAAGGAATTAAAAAAACTTGTTAAATCAAACACATCATGTTCCTTGTCTCACAAAACTTGGTAGACTCTAATGGTTCAGTAAACACGTCTGCAATATTTTTGTCCGACCGACTCCACATAATCAACACTCAAAATATGTTTGGCAGTGACATCCCTTAGGAAGTGAAATTTTATATCTATGTGCTTTGAATGTTTAGTGTTCTCATAGTTCTTCAACATATGAATTGTTCCTTGATTATCTGCAAACAAACAATACTTCACATCCTTTTCATCACCTCACAAACTCGGACAAGCTGCCTTTCAGGTCGAGGAGTTTGAATGCTGCCAAGCTACAGAAATGTGTACTCTGCCTCTACAGAGCTCAGAGCAACAGTTTGCTGCTTCTTCAAACTTCAGGACTCCAAGTTTCCACAGTGGAGCAATACCATCCTACTAATGCTCTCACGGTCTCTCCTGTCATCTACCCAGTCGTCATCTGCATGTGTAATGACTCGAGCACTCTCTTCTGGATGTTTTCTCATACACCAGGTTCTTGTCTATGGTAACCTTCACATAACGAGGCACTCTTAGTGTTGAATTTTATGAGGGACATGTGGGGCAATCAAGGAAACGGCCCAGTGGTTCTCTTCAAATTGCTTTCTGGTTTGGACTGATTAAATTGCTAGTTCCAGCAGCATGGAGACTCTTGAAGTTCATACAGTGCACTTGGGAGTTTCCAAGAATTTCTTCTTACTTCCAACTCCTACAGGTTGAAATATGTACACATCATCCTCTAGTGTTTAATTTAAGAAAGCCGTGACTATATAGAACTTCATATTAGTCTCTTTGAAAACCTTTTGCCACTAATCTGGCCTTCTTGATCCCATCTGGTTTGGTTTGGAATACCCATCTTATCTCAACTGGTTTCACGTCCTCAGGTGGATTGACTGCAATTCATGTCTGGAACTACTTATGTGCATCCCGTTATTTCTGGATGGTGTTTCTCCATTCTTACCTTTCACTGATTGCATCTTTGTTGGTCTGTGGATAACACCGACTCACCAAGCAGTATGCCACATGCAGTTCAAAATTTTCTAAATGTTTGGGTTTGTCACTTTCCTCTTTGATCTCAATGACAGGTCCTCATTTTCCTGAAACCCTTGGAACTCTTCTTTGCTTTCCTCAGTGACCGATGTTTGCTCTCTGCTATTACATTCGTAAATTTCTTTTGAACTGTCTTCACCAAATTTAAATGTTGATGTAACTATTGTTTCTTTTCCCTTGAATGTCACATCTCTTTATACTAGTCTGTGACAGGATCTCAGACCATGTACCCATTTGGTGCATATACAACCATTCTCGTTGATATATCGCTTGTATCCAATGTGTTGCTCTGAGGCAGTTTAACTGCCCATATTTTGGCTCCAAATAACTTCAATTTTGAAAGATCAGTTCTGCCCAAGTAGGCCCATAGCTCTGTGTGAATTTTCCTACCTAGTGCTGCAGTAGGGGAATAATTCAGTTGATATGCTGCTGTACGTATTGATTCTGCCCACAGGTGTTTTGGTAGGTTTATCTCCACAAACATGCTCCTCACCTCATCAAGCAGTCTTATTCAGCCTCTCACTAATGCCGTTCATTTGTGGCGTACATGAAACTGTACATTCCAATGTGGTACCTTTTTTAGTACAGAATGAATTGAGTTTTGCTGAAGAAAATTCCCCTGCATTGTCACACCTCACTCGATTTGTGCAATTGTTTCCAAACTAAGACACTAAGAGCTTGGATGTAATTGATCATGTTTTCTGCAGCTTCAGTTTTGATTTCAGCAGATACACTACAGAGAACTGTGACTGATCATCTGTTTTAGTCTGATAATATTGTTCACCACTTTTAGTTGGGATAGAGATGGGGCCTCTAACATCTGTGTGAAGTAACTTTCCTATCTTAGAAAACCTTGATGATGTACTTCTTCGAAAAGGCTGTCCGTTGGCTTTTCCTTGCCGGCACGAGTTGCAAACCTTGTTTGATGTAGTTAAAATAATTTAAGGTTGGTGGGGCATCAACCTTAAATTATTTTGACTTAAATGGCAAAGTCGTTTATACCACAGGTCCTGTACATCTGCTGAAAAACACATATCCTCTGCACACAGTGAAAAAAACGCCATCATAGAGTTTTCCAGATGTGCTGCACACAATTTTGAGACCGTCATCAATTACCTCTGCACTGTCAGCACTGAAAATCATTTATTTCCGTACACTAACTACCTTTTTTTTTACATATAACGAATTAAGCTTGAGGTTTGATACAATAAGTGCATCTACATTACCTTTATAGTCTTACAGTCCCTTTTTGTTTTGCTATCAAATCCTCACCATTGGCCACTTTAATACTGACGGGGTCTTCCGTATCTTCAATATCAGTCATTCTCACTTTTAAATTGGGCATGACAAGGTTATCAGTACATCTTGAGTCTAAAACCAACTGTCTCATGTCAACTTCCTTCCTCACAGATCAATACTGCCTTTTTATTACTGGTGGTAGCAACAGATGTAACCTTACTTTCTTTACAACAGTAATTTGAATTTAGTCCACTACCGTATTTGCTTCTTTGACTTCAGCCTCTGTANGAACAACAGTAATTTGAATTGAGTCCACTACCGTAATTGCTTCTTTGACTTCAGCCTCTGTAACTTTTATTGTCCCAATCACAAGATCCCTCTCCACCCAAGTGGTTATTTTTCACTTTGGAGCAATCTGCAATTACATGAAAGGGATCACCACATCCAAAGCATGTAGTTTGTTTNCAACAGTAATTTGAATTTAGTCCACTACCGTATTTGCTTCTTTGACTTCAGCCTCTGTAACTTTTATTGTCCCAATCACAAGATCCCTCTCCACCAAAGTGGTTATTTTTCACTTTGGAGCAATCTGCAATTACATGAAAGGGATCACCACATCCAAAGCATGTAGTTTGTTNAAGTGGTTATTTTTCACTTTGGAGCAATCTGCAATTACATGAAAGGGATCACCACATCCAAAGCATGTAGTTTGTTTGATGCAATAAACTAAGTTTCGTCACGCGCAATGTCTGTCGGGCTATGATTCAGCTTCAGTTCAGCATCAAGAAGTCTTGACTTTACGAAGTGTAAGGTTAGGTCTGTATCTATGGTTTCTATTACTGTAATTACATTTTCGTAGCATTCAGGAAGGGCTACCAACAGGTGAAGGACCTTGTCATCTTGATCAAGTTTTGATCCCATTCCCTCCATACCATGTATAAGGTTGTCAAATTTATAAAATGTTCTTGTAAGGATGTTGTGCACATCAGTGTTAATAATTTCTTTCTGATCAATAACTTTGAGATTGCACTTTTGCTTTTGAAAATATTTCTCAAAGCAACTAACTAGCATATCCACCACATTTCTTGCATCCCTCGCATAATCAATGTGGCAATCCATCACACAATTTAAGATAATATTCTTTGCCTTTTTGCCTCTAGGTATTTTCCTGTTAATTCTTCTAACTTATTGTCCCCATCCACGACTCATCGCACTTCTTTTTCATCGAGCAACAACAAAACACAAAACTTTCAGTTTTTAAAGTTTGTATCTGTTAGCTGAGGATACTATGTTGACAAACCAGTCACCATGTTTTCAAGAAAAACCTTCATAACTCTGCGTTTCCACTTTGTTCGGCACTAAATTCTACTGTCCTTACAGAGGCTAGCATAATGACGTCTACTTATTAAGTACTTATGTTACAACTTGCCGGGCCCATAACCTGTTAAACTCAGCTATTTACACTTTATTAAAGTGGACAATATACACAAACAACAGCCACAACCAATTATATTTTTAAGACTAACTCACACTAACCGCACAATCTCTTTTTCATCTTTAAACTCATAATAAAGCAGCACTCATCACCTAACATCACACACCAACAGTCTGTGGCATTCCACATTGCTATGGCCTGGTACCACTACAAACAGAGCCGCAGCTATTGCAGAGTTAATAGCAGCACACGTAATGGGTATTAGAATTACAGATTTGTCACCGCAAGGCAATCGGGAAATGATTTGTGGGCACACAGGAGTACCAGCACTGGCCAATATTGTGGTCTGGGTCGCCATGGACTCCCTCCGCACCTGGTGCACAATCTGTTGATCCTTTCGATTAGTAGTCGACCTCGTCCGTCCTAAGCCAGTCATCTGTGTGCGAGTGCCTTCACACTTTACTGCTCCCAACAGCATTGGACAGTATGGTCTGAATGACCCACATGGTGGGCTATGCAGCAGTACGACCACCCCGCAGTTTTCAGCCCGATTATGAGCCCTCCCGCAAAGTCTGTCAGTTGCATTAAGTGACTTCTTTGGTGTTTTCCTGGCGGTCTTCTTCACTTTGTATACTTGCATGATATTGTCTGGTGTTTCTCACATTAGTGTAGCTTTGACTACATGCCAAGTGTCTACGACCGCTGGTCATTGCTTGTTGCACCACAGTTTGTATTGGAATGAATAAAATGTTGATACCTACGGATTACGTTTCATTCTGACTTGCACCGAAGTCTTGTATGCTACCACCTCACTGCCTGTCTATCAGCATTTTGGGTACAGCAACACCCAATATTCAATTAGATTAGCTTGGCATGCTGTTTGGCCTACAAAGAGATAGGTAGGCAAGGGCACAGGAACAGGGGGGTACGATGTACCCCTGTACACCCCTTTCCACAAATGGGTACAATGTACCCCTGTACCCCCCTTTCCACAAATTATGTTATTGTTACAGCCTTTAGAATTTCAATAAATTGTGCAGCTATACCAATCATAATTACTGAAGCAGAAAATTAGTGTTTAATGTTAACAGATGAATAAAAGAAAAAATATATGCAAACAGCAAATATTATTAGGTATAAATAAACAGTTTTATGAGGGGAAATCTCTTGAATACGCTTTTCCTTTCCCCATCACTTTCTGACTCTTGTCTCNATACGCTTTTCCTTTCCCCATCACTTTCTGACTCTTGTCTCAACTTGTACCCCTCCGACTTAAAAATATTCCAGCATCACTGCAGGTAAGGTTTCCTCTGCTTTGTATGGCATCAACAACTCCAGACCACATGGTGGCATCACAACCTGGAAACAGTCCCACTTGACTGCACGACTATGTGCATAATCACAACCTGGAACCCAACAGCTCATTAGGGCTGAGATAATTACTCTCCCCGTCACTACTCCCGCAACTATCCACACTCAATGTACCATGTGAGTTTATGCAGGGAACAGCACATTCCTGTGTTCTTTATAAATAACATTTATTAACCATTTCAAATCAATTGAATGTGATGTGTAATGCAATTATTTGATATGAAAATGTATGGTACAAAGTTTCACCAAATTACTGTATAATAATTGTGAACCAGTGTAAGAACTTAAAAAGTAGTTTGGATAGTTTACTTTGATTACTGTTGCAGTGTAATATCTAAATATAAATTTAACTGTTAAAATAAGTGATTTAAATAAAGCCAACATCAGTTATGGTAAAAATTGGTTTTAAACCGCAGGAGAATGCATTTTTAAAATATTGTGTTTTGTAATTTCGTACCTTAGAAAAGTGTATTGCAGTAACTGGGGATTCAAATTGGTAACTTCTCTGTGGGTTGACAGGATTCATAATACTCCAGCAGCACACCATTCCGGTGATCCTTTCCTTGTAGAAGAACTTGCCGTAGCCGACTGCCAAAAGGTTCTCGTTGACTGGACTCCAGCACATGGACGTGACAGTCCTGCCCCTCAGTTCTCTGGTACAGAACGTCCACAGGAGCTGCAACCTGTAGTTGTAAATGACGGAGAGTTCACGTCTGTGACCGATCTTGAACTGAGTCTGCTGAGTGCCGAACACATTGCTGGCGAGGATGTGCTCCATCCTCATCACAGCATTTTTGAACTTATCCGTTTTGACTATCGTGAGTAACTGCTCTTCTGGAGTGAAAGATGGTGTCCCTACAGAAGGCAAAGCTTCCATGCTTCCAAGAAACGCAATATGTGTTGCATCTGATGTTTTCTTCATAGTCAGGGTTAAAGCATTGCTGGCAAATGCATCAAAAATTTTCCATATTGTCGCAAGCTGCTCCACGTCTCTCATAACTATTGTGTCAGTCATCACCGACTGTCTTTTCTTTGCAATGATGGGTGTCTGAGTTTCAGCTGAAATCAGCATTCTGTTCTGTGCCTTAACATTTCTATAATGCTCATTGGCGCGCTCAACAAGCTCTCCTTCCTCACTGCCCCGTTGGGCAGTTGCACTTGGTAGGTCCAGCAAGAAAACTGTCTCCGTTTCCACTAGCGTAACGGGAACTTTGTCAATGTCTTGAGCAATAATTTCTGCAGGGTCCTTGAAATGTCGCACTAAAGAAACAACAGCTACATCAGTAAAATCTCCCATCCCTGCTTCTTGTTCCCTTTCCTTCTCTTCTGAATAAATTATGGGGAATAGGTGCTGTGTTGATTTTTCCATGGCTATCTGTCCACTGGCGAGGATGTCTTGCTGGATTCCCAGGAATAATCTCGAAGTATCCTTTGCTAAAATAAAATCAACAGCAATGGTCTCACTATCTACTATTGCATATTTCTCGTCGTATAAAGACCATGGGGCAGACTCGCCCAAAACTGAACTTATGTTTTGCCTATAGTCCAGAAGTTCTTTCAGTGTTCTTGGTCTGTTAGGCTCCTCTCTCTGCTGCATAGTTAATGTCAACACTTTGATGTGTGAATAATGTGACGAAAACAGTAGTTCTAGGTAAAATACAGTTGTCTGCTTGCTTGTTTTGGTACAAAGATACCTCCTCTGAATAGTGTTGGTTATAATAACAAACAGTTCTTACATGGAGCTATCAGAAGCTCCATGGTTTTGCATCACATAACAATTGACGATGTTCTGACATAGAGGTTTTGTGGCACTTTACTTTCATTTATCAATATGAAAATCTCAGAAATTTTTACCTAGTTTCTGTTTAATTACATTATACTATTAACATTCCTGAATTAAATTTATTTGGACCAACAAGACAGCATATTTTTTAATGTTTGGTTTTATTCATTTCTGGCTTTTCTTCAAGAACAAATACATTTTTAAACATACTGATCCAGAAAATGATAGTAAAAAGNTTTTATTCATTTCTGGCTTTTCTTCAAGAACAAATACATTTTTAAACATACTGATCCAGAAAATGATAGTAAAAAGGAATCAAAATATTAATTATATTCATCATAATTTATAAATAGGAATAAATAAAAGTCACAGTAACTGTATAAATATGATTTAGCACTATGGAGAGAAGCTTACTTCTTTTGGGCAGTTGCAGGGTGCAGCATTCGAGCTACTACATTTCTCAACAGTTATTTATCCTCAGAGGGGTGCCACAGATGGTCCAGGGGTTATTTGACCACATTAGTGTCGTCCTTATCCACTGCTGTTTCCAGCCTTCATCTAGGTCAGACGACAACAACATGTCTCCATGTACTCCTCCTAGCTCTCCACCACACTTCCTCCTTGATCTTGCTACATATTCTACCCTCTCCTGTACTGCTAGGAAAAAGCAGGACTGTCTTTCCTTGTTGCACACAAGGATGGTGTGATGGTCTTTGGTTGAGCACAGACTGGTGCTGTGCATCACCCCATGCAGCGACATTTACCATAAACAATAATTGTGCTTAAAAACTATCTCTATAGATAATGTGACAGGATCACCTTCTACCTCACAATTTAATTCAGAGTGACAATTGTCTGAACATCAAGATCAAGACCTTACAGTGTCGATTTTATGACAATTAACACATTGGGTAGTACATAAGATGTTAGAGGTGCTACTTATTATTCATTTCAGAGAAACTGATCAGTTCAGAAAATATATTTGCTGTTTTCAAAATATTACATACCCAAACTTAACATACATTACAAATAAAAAAATCTTATCATTCCTTGAACATTCATTTTTATACACACATTTATAATACCAAAAGTTACTCCATAAACACTTGATGTGGTCCCTCGGCTGCGCCCTACGGACTCTAGCCCGTTGGCTGCATTGTGCACCGAATGAGCAGTAAAGGACAAAGTGAATGGGAGATGAGTGGCAGTACAGGACAAAACTCTTGAAAGGACTCCGAAGTGGCTGTTACTGTGCATAACATTTTTGATCTAGAAATTACATTACAATTGAGTACATTATCAGCGAAGTGCCTTTAATTTTCGATTAAATTCAGTTTTATAACTAAAGTAAATGGAGTACCCTAAATTCAAATATGCATCTCAAAATAGAGACATGACAAAATTTCAAAAATTAATTTTTAATTATTTGTTTTTGCAATTTTAATTGTATTTTAAAATTTGTGTTTTGAATTTATTAGTAATCCAACACCATTATTTAATGTTTATATAGTGTAGTGGAGTGGAGAGATTTGGGTGGCTCTTAACACCGAGGTCTTGAGAGCTGATGAGGGTGAAGTGAGGTGAGGATGGAGCAGTGCCAGAATGCAAGGGTGGGGGGAGATGACTGAGAAAACCTGTCAACCAGTGGCATTGTCCAGTACAACAATTCCTACTTATGAAAATCTGGGAGTGACCCCACCGGGAATCAAACAGTGTAATTTAAATTTGAAATGAAGACTAATAATGAACATTGCAGATTAGAAATGTAATCAAAAATTTATAATGTCATAATTTTATAACTTTTATTAGCATCACAAATTTTAGTACAATTTATTATAATTGCCCTTTTAATATGATAATTAGGGGCCTATTCTTCACCTGCTAAGGAACATGCCAGAAAATTTCACATGTGTCACATTTAACTATTAAAGTTATTAATATTTATGTTATTTATTTACTGTTCTATTGTATGTTTTATTGTTGTGTCCCTTGTATCGAGGCGTTGGGGGGAACTTTCTTCCCTATTTATTATATTGCCGCACAGTTGGGCGCCATATTGTAAAGTTCCGTCTTTACTGTTACAAGCGTATATTTAATAATATAGCAGCCTCAAAGGTTAGGCGCCATATTGCAATAATGCGTTTTACTTGCCACGGCTTGCTCAGGGTAGAAACACGAGANGTGTATCCCCAATGTGTGGTAAGACAAGTGTGTCTCAAAGTGCATGCATACAAGTATGTCAATGTCTTGTCAGTCGTCTCACCTCTTTTCCCAACACACAAATTAAAATTAAATTCCCAGTCTATTTCAACGTTAGCCACAATATTCACTTATGTTTTCATTGGAACCATAATGTAATTCTCTTCTCCCTGGGCTTTCTTCCCCCTGCTGTCTCTGCGCCCTGGGGTTTCATTTACCACATCATTTCTCTTANATTCTCTTCTCCCTGGGCTTTCTTCCCCCTGCTGTCTCTGCGCCCTGGGGTTTCATTTACCACATCATTTCTCTTACCCAATTGGGTCTTTCGTTCGCATAGCCCACTCGTAGGGGCGAAGCCCAGGATCTGGGTAACTCACTAATGTTGTAATTGCACGATCGGGTCACCTGACCTCATATAGAGCTGGACCCCTCAACCAGCATAACTAATTTCAGTACTCGCTACTTCGCCATTTCCGTGTCGAACATGTGGAATGGCCCGTGACAATTCCACGACTATAATTTGTCAAGCATCAGGAGAGCTTGGACACACTCTTGCAACAATAGACTACAACGCTGGCCATCAACTATAGTTATTGCAACAGACAAGGAGTTTACACACTGCACCGTCGGCCATGCGCCCTGTTAACTACAAGTCTTGTGCTTCTCCGAGCCAAACTGATAATCTGGTGCCCATTCCACATTACCTGTCCTTCCCCTTATTTGTCCCATCTGAACTCAAGCAAATTTAAAATCTCCTAACTATATCCACAAAATTCCAGTACCTGCCACCCCTCCTCCCCAACAACACACCCTAATGTCACACTATTACACAAGTACAGTATAACCTTTGTTAGATTTATCATACCAACATTGCTACAGACTGACAATGTATAACAACTTTTAACTTTTTTTGACTCATAAATACATAGATTAGGCAGTTAATGACCATGAAACTTGATGCTACACACGTAAAAAATTNAACTTTTTTTGACTCATAAATACATAGATTAGGCAGTTAATGACCATGAAACTTGATGCTACACACGTAAAAAATTAACACCAGAAGCACTGTCCTATGTCCCACACAAAATTCAGCCCCAGATCCCTCCTCTTGCTACAAGTAGGAGAGTCTATCTTTGCATTACTACATATTCACTGCATTTTACTTACTGCAAGTTTGACATTAATGCATCTACACTATATTTTACTGCAAGTTTAAGTGGCTGAATTAACAAAACAAATCATTTACAATTTACAGTTTATGCCTTGAATTGAAGCCCAACAATAATACTAAAACACACGTAACAAAATACTGCAGCAATAACTTTACCATTAATAGTAATTATATATCATACCTTATACAGTGGAACCCTCTTATAAGGTTTTTCAGGGGTCCACAAGAAAGTGACACTATAAGCAGGAAAACCTTATAAGAGGGAAACACAAAAATTCAAGAATCTGNAACTTTTTTTGACTCATAAATACATAGATTAGGCAGTTAATGACCATGAAACTTGATGCTACACACGTAAAAAATGAACACCAGAAGCACTGTCCTATGTCCCACACAAAATTCAGCCCCAGATCCCTCCTCTTGCTACAAGTAGGAGAGTCTATCTTTGCATTACTACATATTCACTGCATTTTACTTACTGCAAGTTTGACATTAATGCATCTACACTATATTTTACTGCAAGTTTAAGTGGCTGAATTAACAAAACAAATCATTTACAATTTACAGTTTATGCCTTGAATTGAAGCCCAATCATTATACTAAAACACACGTAACAAAATACTGCAGCAATAACTTTACCATTAATAGTAATTATATATCATACCTTATACATGAATACACATAACAACTAAACAACAATGACAATTAGTATTCTGGAAGTAATACCTGTAAAAATTGTTGTATCATAATTGCAGATAATTTTTTTTGCAAACTTGCACTTAAAATGTATTAAAATGAAAATAATAATGAATTGTATTTCTAATATGTGTTTGGTTGTTAAGAAGCATAAATCTTAAAAAATCTGTCTTTTCAAATTAACTTTGTGTAGAGGGATGAAAATAGGNGTTTGGTTGTTAAGAAGCATAAATCTTAAAAAATCTGTCTTTTCAAATTAACTTTGTGTAGAGGGATGAAAATAGGAATATTCTTTACATAAGGAGACAGCTGTTCAAGGTTGTTTTTTAAGATATTTGCAGCTGCGACTGTCACATACTTTCTCACAGTTTATATGATACATAGAAGATGATGCAGTGCCAGCAGAGGTTAATTGAAATCGATGAATTGGCCTGGAGGCACCTTAAAATTAACAGTGACAGAANAAAAAGACAGCCTCGGGCAGCCCAATATTTGTAGGGTCGTAGGTCATCGCCCAGAAATTTCTCAAAATGTCTGTGGAAGCCAATTGGCTAAGTGCGGTACACAAGCCATGTCTGGTGCAGCGAGGGACATCGAGGAAGGGGCAGACGATGACGGGAGATTGCGAGATGATGGCGGGCGAGGTGTTTGTTATGTGAATGGATAAGAGGGCGTAAAACCAGACGAGTGAAGGCTACTGTGCACGAGAGCGCTCAGAAATCTCTAGAACACTGCGGACTGGTGGGACCTGTACTAAAATGAGGTGAAACTGTATGAACATGTGATAATGACTTTATTGTAAATATTGGAACTGTCAAATATGAACATGTAATTTATAAAATAATTCATTTTATTTTGAAACGCTGTCTATTATGACTGATTTTAGTTATTTAATTACATAAAATTCTTTGAGGCAATATTATATTGTACTGAGTTAATGTATTAATTATAAATAGCAAGAGATTCCAATTTATTGCAAAATATTAAGGTGAGAGTATTTTTTTGTAATTATTTTGAATGAATTAGGAAATTATAATTAACTTTAATTTAATTAAGACCTCCATCCCTTAACGAACCTGGTTTAGCGCACTGAGTTGGAGAGAAATTGTAACAATATAAATTCTTGTGCCTTGTGAAACCGAAGTGTTTTATATCTGCAACAAACTGATTTAATTAAATAACAATGTTTGAAGTAAAATAACTTTGTATTCACAATTCAATAATAGGCATGATGACAATTTTTTAAAATACATTAAATAATGTTCTTACGCTTCCACTATTTACTAAAAAT
>NQII01005495.1:0-13587 GCA_002778355.1 Clitarchus hookeri
AAAACTTTATTTACTCTTTATATACGTCATTTCCTTCTTAGCTTATCCTGATACCTTATCCTATCCCTCAATAATCTAATAGTTTATGAGCTTGTAAGACTCATAACATTGCGTTAAGCTGGCTGGCTCCTCGTGCACCGACCTTGCTAACTNTAATAGTTTATGAGCTTGTAAGACTCATAACATTGCGTTAAGCTGGCTGGCTCCTCGTGCACCGACCTTGCTAACTACAGTCGTAGGATTAGCACAGATTTTTACGTCTGACCTGAATGGTTTCTGAAGTTCGTCAAACACACTGGGAAATTTTCTCAGGCAGCCAGCCATCGCTAGATTTGAACATATAAACGACTACTTCCGGTTAAGACCTGTAAACCTCAATTCGAAGAAGTACTTTTCTACCCAAGAAATATTTANCATATAAACGACTACTTCCGGTTAAGACCTGTAAACCTCAATTCGAAGAAGTACTTTTCTACCCAAGAAATATTTTAAATAATTTTTATTTTAGGTTTTTGTCATATTATATACTTTTTCCGTTGTGATATGAATTAGTAGTCTGAGAAAAGTGCGACAATATAAGGAAAATTACTTTTCACAAAAAATTGAAACCCGTTCCAAAAATGTTAAATGTATTCGTTTTTTCCTAAAAATCTATCATGCAAAGTTAACCAAAGTTTTTCTGACTCAAATTAAAGAAATTAATGAAATAATTTTTGTAATGATTATTTGTTTGCCTAGCGGCACATACAAAAGTCCTTCCTTGCTTAAAAGGAAGTTTATTTTCTTCGCATGCATTTAAATAGTTTGGAAATTGGTAGTAGTTTAAGCTAAGTTTAAGCTAAACTTAAGCAGTCCTGTTCTTATTTATGCAGATTGTATTGTCGTTTATTATTTTTCCATGTAGGCAGGCGACTTAAAATGTTCCATGCAGAATTAACATGTGTTTCGTATAGCACACGCTTACATCAGTTTTTAGCTCAATTTTCAAGCCTACGTGCAAAACGGGGTTTTCTGGTAACGTCGCAAGTTTACAAGCCAATAAAATATGTGACGACAACCTATTAATAAAAACTCGTTCCTTGCGCAACATTTTTTTGTAAACGGAAAGTGATAACCTTTGCGTTATGTTAACATATATCGTTCAAGAATATGGTTTTGAAATTAATTCCACAAATGGCCACTACAGTATTCTAGAAACAATGTCAAATAAAAACGTGCCCTCTCACGAAGCCTACGTTTATCAAAGACGGCTGTAGGCTCAAGATTCAACTCAGTTATGTACATATTTGAAATTTTCATAACTGCTAAATATATTATATTCGTCTGCCAACGTTACAGAAATGAATCGGAAGTTTTAATGAAGAAAATTTATTAACTTTAAGATTGTTGTCGCCACAGGAGATCTAAGTTCTGGACACCATCCGTTTTCATTGTAAACTGTTTACCGACCTTTGGTAATCATTGTAGGCCTACTGAACAAATTTTTCAGTATTACTTAAAGACGCCGAAAGCAATTTTGACCAAACATTTTGAGAAACAACAAATTATATTACCTTACTCATAGAAATCCATTCCAAAGGAGTTGTCTGATTCAGACGAAAATATGTCGAATAAATATAATGTCATCAATATTGTCTAATTTGGTACACGTAAAACACAACCCGTATCGACTTTTCTATAGGATTTGGTTACTAATAAAATGCAAGTAAAGAACGCACACCGTATTCCTCCGACATTGGCGGTATATTACAGTTCGTGGCTGAAATCTTCAACAGGACAATTTCTTCCACACAAATTCATCCGCGACTGGTAAGGTAATTCAGTCATTGAGAAGTATTCATAACTGCTCACGAACTGATTAAAAATTTCAACAATAATTCAATAAAAATAATTTAACTATGTTAAAATTTGCCCCAAATTCAGCACTGCCGTGCATTAACGAACCAATGAAAACAATAGGAAAATAGGACTTGTTTGGACACGCGTTATCACTTCAACGTGTATTCGGCAGATCGCGGGTTCAACACCTACCGACTGTCAAAACAGTTTTTCAAGATCAGTTTTGCATCCACNATCAGTTTTTAGCTCAATTTTCAAGCCTACGTGCAAAACGGGGTTTTCTGGTAACGTCGCAAGTTTACAAGCCAATAAAATATGTGACGACAACCTATTAATAAAAACTCGTTCCTTGCGCAACATTTTTTTGTAAACGGAAAGTGATAACCTTTGCGTTATGTTAACATATATCGTTCAAGAATATGGTTTTGAAATTAATTCCACAAATGGCCACTACAGTATTCTAGAAACAATGTCAAATAAAAACGTGCCCTCTCACGAAGCCTACGTTTATCAAAGACGGCTGTAGGCTCAAGATTCAACTCAGTTATGTACATATTTGAAATTTTCATAACTGCTAAATATATTATATTCGTCTGCCAACGTTACAGAAATGAATCGGAAGTTTTAATGAAGAAAATTTATTAACTTTAAGATTGTTGTCGCCACAGGAGATCTAAGTTCTGGACACCATCCGTTTTCATTGTAAACTGTTTACCGACCTTTGGTAATCATTGTAGGCCTACTGAACAAATTTTTCAGTATTACTTAAAGACGCCGAAAGCAATTTTGACCAAACATTTTGAGAAACAACAAATTATATTACCTTACTCATAGAAATCCATTCCAAAGGAGTTGTCTGATTCAGACGAAAATATGTCGAATAAATATAATGTCATCAATATTGTCTAATTTGGTACACGTAAAACACAACCCGTATCGACTTTTCTATAGGATTTGGTTACTAATAAAATGCAAGTAAAGAACGCACACCGTATTCCTCCGACATTGGCGGTATATTACAGTTCGTGGCTGAAATCTTCAACAGGACAATTTCTTCCACACAAATTCATCCGCGACTGGTAAGGTAATTCAGTCATTGAGAAGTATTCATAACTGCTCACGAACTGATTAAAAATTTCAACAATAATTCAATAAAAATAATTTAACTATGTTAAAATTTGCCCCAAATTCAGCACTGCCGTGCATTAACGAACCAATGAAAACAATAGGAAAATAGGACTTGTTTGGACACGCGTTATCACTTCAACGTGTATTCGGCAGATCGCGGGTTCAACACCTACCGACTGTCAAAACAGTTTTTCAAGATCAGTTTTGCATCCACACTGCAAGAAAATGCCTGTGTAAGTTTCTGAAAAGAAGCTGCTAATGAAACTACACACTCCAGAGACTTCCACAACAGTGCGGCCACCTGCATTACATGTACTCCTAAGAACTATTTATATCACTAATCACTCAATAAAGAATAAACGACACAGTAGAGATATTTTATATTAATATTTAAATCATTTTCGTTCGTAACATATACAAACAGTTTCATTTCTTTTGTTCATTTTTACAGATTCTGTATTTTTATACAGAAGAATTGTTGTAGCCTACTCTTAATGAAAAATTTCCCTCGCTTTTATCCCCCCATTGTCCTTGCTGAAATTTGTGAGAAAAACGATAATTACGAAGGTGTTGCACGCTATAACGGACGAGTGATGAATGGAACGTGCGAGAAACACAATGAGAGAAAGAGAAGGCGGGCAAACGCTACGTTGGCGTCCTTGAATGCAGATCCCACAGAAGGTGAGCCTCGCTGGGCGCGGTATGCCGCGGGGCAGAAGTATAAATTTCCAACGCCTGCTGAATCCTCATAATGTGAACATTCACATTTCCTCTGTGCCCATGTACGACGAAAGACCACAAGAAACTAATTATTTATCGTGAAACAAATGCAGTAAGTTTCTGGCAACAAACAACACAAATCAGCCACGAAAAAACACTTCAAGTGGCAAACGACAAGAATAACCAGATACCAAAAGGCGCTTGGGAAAGAGACGTGAAATTAGAAGCGACAACTCATTAAATTTATAAAAATGAACTGTCATAAATATGGAGCGAAAATAAAATAAGACGAGGCATTATTTTATTATAAGTATCAAGTGAAATCAGAGAAAATGTATTTCCCTTAATACAATATCAGAACGTGTGATTGTTCTAGCTCTTTTCTTCAATTTATTGTTTCGATTCAAACATCACGAAACGTCTCACAACTCATTTTTCCTTAAATAATAAAATTGTAATAACATTTAATCCTTCGAAAACAACGAAATATCACATAAAATTGTATACCTTGATACTTTATTAAATTCCTGACATTTAATAAATTTAAATAAAAGTGTTATTGTTTTAACATTCATCATAATCCAATTTCAAATTTTGAAGAAAATATTACGATGGTGCGGTATGCGATTAAAGCACACTTTTAAATATTTTTTTTTAAATGTGATATTAATAAAGATGACACACAGCTGACCTAGGCCCAGTGTAATCTTGAAAATAAATAAACTTCCATCGGCAGATGGAAACTACGCCAAGGTTAAAGCGATGCTATAATGTCAACACTGCAGTTTGGTGATAAGTGCGACACAAAAAGCAGGGAAACTCGCCAAGAGTCAAAGCAAACTCCATCATACGCCGAACTTCGCTGCAAACACAAAACTTGGAAAACTTTTAACTACGTCGGAAACCAGTTAACATCGACCCTTCCTACACAGACAGAGAAATATGTAACTATAAATCCAGTTGTTACATGATTTTGAAAAAAAAATGGGAGGGGGGTTATATTTGAAAACGGTACTCACCACGAGGGAAACAGACGAACGTCGAAACTCGTGTGTATCAATTAGATTTAAATAACTAGTCGTATTTTGATACGTCACATTTCACTACTTATACTGAAATTTTTAGTAAACTTCAGTACATAAAATAATTTAAACTCATTTTGATAATACCGTGGACAGGCAAATTAACGTATCCACTCTTTTGTGACTTCGGAATTTGACGTGCAATGGGTTAATAATAGTGTTGCCTCCAAATGTTTCCTAACAATTTAACGGTTATTAAACAAAATATTTTTTTTTTCATATAAACCGGAATAATTTAACGTACATANCAAAATATTTTTTTTTTCATATAAACCGGAATAATTTAACGTACATAGACCCAAACAAATCTTTAACTGTTGCAACCAAATCTTACCGAACGAGGACTCAAATTCGGTTTTCCATGGTCTCCCGAAATCACTCCAGGTGAATGCTGGGATGGTTCCTTATTACGGACCATGGCCGATTCCTGCCGTGTTCCTGCTTCTCTGAGCAACTTGCTCCGTCTCTACTGACCTCGCCCTCGACGAGGCATTAAGCCTGCCTACCTACCTACCTGCCAACCAAATCGTACAGTTTGGGACATCCAAATACAAAACAACAAAATAATTTGAAATCAGCAATAAAACATTCTATTGTCCATTATCTTACATTTGGTTGCGCCAAACAAACTCTTTTTTTTTTCTGTGCACACTGGAGACACGCCCGTACTGAAGAAGCTGAGAAAGGCCTCGTGTGCGTCTCGCGTGGAAGAGTCGTCGGCGCGAGGCAAGTCTCTGCGGCATGCAGATGGCTTTATTGACCGCGTCATCGACGCCGGCCGGTGGACGCCAGCGGGCGCCCTACCCCTCTCTCTCTCTCTCTCTCCCTCTCTCTCTCTCTCTCGCGACGCAGAGTCACCTTGTCGCATCTCGGGACTGGCACCTCGCCACGGCGGTTCGTCGCGTCTTGGCCGGGGCCCGCAGTCTTCATCTCCCTGACCTAAAATACCGTCCTCCGCCGCCCATGGGAACCTTCCGCTGCTACTCAACAACCACAGTTGCCAACTTTGGCGTTTCTCCCCTAGAATCTGGGGTTTTTTTTTCGTTGATTACGGGTGGGGTCACCAGTTCTTCGCGAAAAGACTCCACGACAAGTTATACTCCAAAACACGTAAGTTCAGAAACAAAATTTCTGTTGGATGATTTTAACTCTCGCGCGTCTTAAGATGGCCGCCTGGGTAGGCCGCCGAACGGTGTGAAGAGCTCCAGCAGAAAACGTTTTATTAAACAACAGTCCAACGTGTCTGAGTGAGGTCTACTTACGAATAGCACATACGAAACGTTACGCGTCTTTATGCGTTTTTCAGTTCCTCCACTTCTCTCTAAAGCATATTTTTGTGATAGTGAAAATAGCTCAAACGGGTGTTTTCGCGGTAATTTTTAGGTATGAACATACCGGTATAAAACATTAAAAAAAGGAATATGGACGTGTATCAAACCTTCATTTTCATTATTATGTCATAAAATGATAGAGTCTCCGCTGTAAGTCTCATAGAGGCGCGTTATGGACGGCAGGACTGCACGCGAGTTCAGTGCTTTGCGCGTAGAGGCGATGAGAGAGTAGATGCGCATGTCTCGGTCGCCCTTAGCGCTCCCACGCTTTTAGGCCTCGGACGCGCAAAATTCCTTCGGCCAGGCGGCCACCTTAAGTGTCTGCCTGCCAACCATGGGCATTCAGTGTCAGGGCAATTGTACTGTGATTGGCCCAGTCGGTTGGAGTATGTCTTTCCGCGCAGACGCGGGGACAATAGCCAAAGGAAGTTCGCAGGCTCGCACGTGAGAAATTGAAGTCTAGCACGTTCATAAATTTATTCGCGAAAAACAAGTGGCCCTAATTATGGTGGTAGAATTTCGCATGTGGGGGCTAGTGGGATCTTTAGGAGTTTCCTCGTTAGTTTAGGGGAATGTTTGGGCGGGAATACTTATATCTGATTAGGCGAGTTTATTTCAGAAGTTAATCGTACTTTCTCACTAAAGTCTCTTTGTTTTGCTTTTGAAAATTGCCTGAAGGTCTAGGACTCGTGGATATGAAATCCTGAATGACTTCGTTGGGTCACTTTTGTGTTAACAAAAAAATACTGATTTTAGAAATGAAATTAGTCCTGCGTTATATAGATGACTAACATGCGCATTTTGATTTCACTAAAAAAAAAACTAAAATATATTGGTTTTGTATAAATTTTTTACATTTAAAATTTTGGGGGTTTAATGCTTCATCTGGTAAGATTTCCAGTACTATCTTCGGGGGTGGGGGGAGATTCTCACCTACTAGTTGGCCACACTGCGCTCTAACCCCCTTCCTTTCCCTCGCGAAGATGGGGGCCAGACGAAACTCTTCGAGATCACTGGGTCACCGCAGATGTTTCCTAGCTACATAGAACTCTTGAATCGGTTCTCAATACCTCTTTGTTAAGAGCCGTCCAAATCTCTTAACTCAACAACAGAACTCTTAAAATGAAATAAATGTACCTATTCTTCTTAACCAAATAACTTCATTATGATGTTTTAGGTACTTACAGCTATATTTAATGTAAAAATGTAGTTAATGTCCTCTAGGTTAAAGGTAGCGGTTAATAATACAAGGGATGTGCGTTCTAGTCGCCGTGCTGGCAGTGATACTATTTTTTTCGTAAATTATATTCTGAAATATATTTTTTTTTTTTAGTTATTCTCTGTAGTTAATTTATCACATTTGTTTTCTCTAAGAAAAAAATAATTTTACGTACACTTCTCAATAATGTCAATTGTAATATTACAAATAAATGTTTTGCAGATTTTAAAAGAAAACTCTTTGTAGTTTTACAAAGGATTTTCTTGGCAACTGGGTTTCCAAGTATTTTTCTTGTAAAAGTACAAAAACATTTTTTAGAGTGCATCGACTTCGTTTGAAAAAAAAACGATATTCTTTCCCAGCTATTTAAGGTAATTTTTATTTAATACGATTCAATGTGATAACTTCAAAATTCACACAGATTGGGATAATTTAATATAACGTACTATTTATTATGTTCCTTGCGGTTTCAGTTACATAGCAAAAACTTGAAATACAAAATAACCACTTATTAAGGTTCACCTTTTGCTTCACGGAACTTTAAAAAATGAGCAGACAAAAAACATCAATTTTAAAAACAGCGATTAATAACATTAACTGCAGTTTTATTTACGTTCGGCCACGTGAAAAATACGTGACATTGCCTAAGTAAGTTGTACCAAGCTATAATAAATTCTGGATGTAACAAAGGGCGATATATTTTTGTATTTAAAAAAATCAAACAACGTGACAACGACTATGTTTCTGTTTTAAAACAAAACAAATTATTCCAAATGTGCTGTATACTGAAAAGCCGGTACTTACGCACAACCGCATAAGTTATTTATATACACAAAAGATGGCTCCTTTCGGAGTTCTTTCTGATAGAATATTAATTTCTCATCTTTGAAACCACATTTACACCCGCTCCCTTCGGTTTCAATGAGCATTTACTTTTCACCCCCTTCAATATCGGCAACGTGAACTCATTTGGTTTCGTTCCACTTAAAACATAGTGCATTTGGTGAAACCTTTGTCGTTGCATGCGAATTCCTGTCAATAGGGGAAAAAAAAACGCAGTTTTTTCCCTCGGCATGTGATAAGTGTGCTTGGAGCATACATTTGAACATTAAACATAAGTTTTTATTTAACATGAAATACTGGTCGCAGAAACCATTCAGCAATACACACCACTATGAACATAACAGGTCGAAACTCCACTGTGAACAGACTGCTAAAATAAACGTGATTTTTTTATCGCTGTACAAACTCCCGCCGTATCGCTCGGAGATTTTAAAAATGCGTAAGATAATATCCCCTGGACACTGATACGCTGCTTTGACACGCGTAATTATACCGCGAATTTTCATTTTCCCACCATACTAGCAAGAATGAACTCGAAAAAACCCCCTCGTCGATTCTCAAGACCTCGATGTTTCACCACTTCGAAAAAAACACCAATCGCCAAGGTATACTCCATTCACGGTTATTTCCAACTTTTCTGAAACCCTGCTGATGTTCTACTTTCAGGATATTCCTCCGCCTCAAATAACACCAAAGGGACAACGCACCGCATACGTCCGCGCACAGTGTAATAATATTTTACATAAGGAATACTTATTACTAGGCATTACCAACACACCTATTTTATCCCTGTTTTATTGTTATTATTTATAAATGAAGTATTATAACTTATAGATAAAATATAATTATAAGTTCAATTTAGCCAGAAATAAAGTACTTTTATGTTATCACGCCTATAATACGCTTCTGATACATCACATATTTAGGAAACAACCGAAAATATCATACATGGTGTTTTTTTTTCAAAGGTTTGATTAAAAAAAGTGTGAAGAAACCGTGAATGACTATAGCTGAATATTTTCACAGGCTCAGAATATACACGCTTTTTCCGTACAAAATTAAAGCTTCCGTAAATAGTGGAGCTTTATTATCCCCATTATGGCGGCTAATATCCAAGTACAGCAACAAACTCAGAATTTCAGCATCGAGTAGTTTTTTTTCCATGTTTATCGGAGGCCACTGTTATTGGTAGCTCCCGTCACATAAAACTATCCTGCTCGTAAAGTTTTAAAGACGTTAAGCCTTATACAATTATTCGTAAATGGTATCAAGCGCATGCAAAATATTTGGGAGCAAAATTAAATGGCAAACTACGACATATGTACTTCACTTCACGTTATAACTTTACAATCTGCTACCTTTATCCCAGTTCACAAATTCACACAAAATAGCCAAATATTTTACTCGCTGCGCTTGCGATTTTATTCCATTCCCCTTGCATTTTCTGTCCTCGGCTCTCTTTCTTAAGTTCCATACAGCTCTTATCTGGTAATTATTTCTGTTGTTAATGAATATTCTCGCCGGGCCTCGTATCGTGCCACGTCCTTCCGAATTTATCACGCTTCGTAAAACCATTTTAATTAAGCCCACACGAAGGAATAAGTTTTCATAATTTGCCTCTATACATTTCTGAATTCCCCTCCCCCTCCCCTCTCACCCTTTTCCCTTTCTCATTCTCTGCTGAGTAAATAACATAACAATAATTCTTTAAACAAGCATTATCAAGGTTCTGAAAAGCAGATAAGGACTTGTCTAATTTACCGGTGCGTTAATAAGAAAGCCACGAAAGTCGAAATGCATTTCAAAACTTGTATTATGTCATTTGAAATCACACCCGCAATACTGAGCTCAGCTTTATTGGCAATCAACTGAAAATAATTATTCGATTGCTGTCCATTATTGTGAGAAAATTCTTACACAGAAATTCACCCACGCACACAAAATTATGAATAAGCAATAAGCATTGTGATTTTTCAGTGAATTTCTTGTGAAAGTATTCATCTAATTTTGCGATGAAGATAAAAACGTAAACTCAACTCATAACCTTTAAATTGAATTTCAAATATTTGCTGACAGAAAAATTATGATAACCTAAGTTATGTATTAATTTATTATTTGCTTCAATGAATCACATGGCTATATACATATATATAATATGTATATATACACATACATGTATACATATATAAAATCACAGTGAGAAAATTTTATATATCGCTATTACAATACGGTATGGAGTATAATTTAGGCTTACGTTGCATTGCGATAAAGGTGATATTGTGAATGTTAAGGACAGTTCTGTCCTGAGGATTTTCCGATAATAATGTATTAAGTATTAAATTATTACGAGGATATATCGTTTTTAAGGAAATTACTGTACCTATATTCCTTACGTAGTCGATGTTTGAATACAATCGACATCTGCGATATATTTCCATATAATTTAGTTACGTTACGCGAGCGATATTTCACAGCTGTGTTAATAATGTTATAATTAATCAAAAAGTCTAAAAAATTGGACATTGCAAAGCCCCAGTGACATAAATTAGTTTGTTTCGCTTCGTGACGTATGCCATTTACTATATTATGTTTGCGGTAAAGTGAGCAGTGAGCACTTTTGAGGCCCTAGTTACTTTTTCCTTTCAGCCATTTTTTAAATACCTTAATCACATTTTAAAATAAATATTGCCATGTAAGTAATAAACACAATGTGTATTCCACCGCACGCAGAAGTTAACGTATAAGGCTAAAATAAAATGCATTTATTGACTATTATTCCAAATGAGAGGGCTTTCAAAAGGGCTCACTTTACAGTTAATAATAGCCTATATCATCCTTTTTTACCTACGATCTATACCAAATTTCTAAATAATGACGCGCCTACGTGATATGTGCTGCATATGTTCATTCAGAGAGAATTCCAAACATTGGAATTCACTCATCGTACGGAAAAAAATATAAACGCCAATATACTTTCTTCAAGGCTTAAATGTACAGGGAAATATTCTGTCTTAACTATCCTTATAATGTAACCTAATACACTGTCATTCTGACCTATAACGGTAGTAGCTTCGATACAGATCGTTTGCGCTAAATTTAAGTGTTTAGAATAGGCCTGAAGAAGAAATCTTTGCCCGTAACTTAATTTATTTACAAAAATTTTTATAGAAATATTTACAATTTTGAAATTTTGTATTTTCCTGTACAGCCTACCAATACATACCCCTTGTTTAGCTGTACTGAACGACAGGCCACAGGGCAGAGCTTAGTAGCATATTTTCTGAAGTTGGTATTGTTTGATTGTTGTTACTATTGTCACAACTGTGTAGCTGCCCGGACAAAGAATAGCTCATTTCTACTCGCCAGTTACAAAAAAAAAAAAGACAGTGAATGTATAACAATTCAAGTAACACTGGAAAACTCTGCAGTGGGGAAAAATTTTGATACGACTTGGTGTTTAGAATAATGACATCCAAAATGAAAGGAATGAGTACCCCTCATAGGTGCTTCCTTTATATTCTGTACCATATAAGAAGGCCACTTTTTTAACAGCTCGGCGAAAGTAGCGCCACTGTTTACATCTGACTACGTATCCTTCCGCTATCAGCTGGTCCGTCAAGTCGGGGCTTTATTTTTTATCAACACGCTGTCAGCTAATCCACTTCTCATTGTACTGTAATGGTAAACAAATTTTAAGATATTTTAAGACTGACATCTGTCTAAAAATATAAGTAGGTTATAAAATTAAAAATATAAAATGTTGCAAATAATTAGATATTTGTTAACTCTTTTTTAATTTGTCCGAGATAGTTAATTTGGGTTAACATTTGCGAGACGGTCTGTTGTATCTATTATCACATTTAGGATGTTATAGCTAATATATTCGAGTTCGAAATATGTGACGTGGAATAACGTTAGAATTGCTTACAAACTATTCATGTCTGTCTCACTTTCTACGGAATCAAGGAGATAGGTTTCAAGAGAATAATATGGCGTATAATTTACGTAGACGAACGATTACCGGCCGAATATAAATGACTTGTACTCCAAATCGTTGTACATGAAATATATGTTACTTTACAAATTATGCAGAGCTCGTGGAAAAATATAACTATTGGCATATGTTTGTAAATTCGTTATATATCGCGCAGGAAAGAGGTTCATTTCTTGCTGGTAATACCTCGCAGAATATCCGATAGATAGCGCACAGCACGTCACGGCGAAGTTTGAGCAACTCTTTTTATGGTCAACAGATAGCGTATTATTTAAAGTTGATAATTCTTATGTTACGGGCTGGAAATATATTTCAAATTCGTGTCATTTCGTCAAATTATTAGAAAAAATGATTCAACAATATTATGCAATATTTCTGTATGATTTTGGAATAAATATCAAGGACGTGTTGAAAGCAAGGTTGGAGATGGATGATACGACGTGAAAAAGCTTTCTGAAGTTAGCACAACTTCAGAAAACTTTTCCACGTCGTATCGTTCTATTGTACATTTCATTTTGATCACCTGTACATAACTACATTATCACGAAGATTAGTTTTTAACACTAACAACCATTGTTTTGTGATCTTGTAAAATAAAATGTATTAATAATGCAAGAACTCTTTCTTATCCGCGTATTTTCTGCTTTTCTGATGTGCATCGGCAGTGCACTCAGAATAGCCAACGTAATTTTAACTTTTGTTCGTTCGTGCATCAGCTGATACAGGATTTTGTAAATGGCACTTTGTTTGTTTCGTATACATTAAGTTGCCACTCACTGACTGTCAGAAAGTGGTCTTCTTATACGGTATGGCCCATACAACATCACCGTTGGTCCTGGCCGTAGGGTTGCCAACTGTCCCGTACTGTGCGGGATTTCCCGTATCCTGGAGCTGAAAGAATTATCCCGTATGGACACAGGACGGAACGTCACGTATCCCGTATCTCAAATTTCTCTGAAAATAAACAGAATATTAATACACGCAGTGTCAGTAATATAACTTTATATACGTTTATTCTGATGATCTAACCCAATCGCCGCAGATAGTTACAATTGACACCAACAGGTGGCATTCGTCAACAAATACGTTCGTGGAAGTAGCGCTTGCCGAGATGTGTAGAGTATATTTTCTTCCAGGGTGTGTTGGTATCATCTGTTTTGAAGTCGATGGAAATATAAAGTCAAACAACACTGAAATGAGACTATAGGTGCCACTAATGATAAGTATAATAAAGGCTCAGACTACATTATCTGTAGCCTATTTAACCTTAGTATAAATGTTAGAATTAGTGCAGTCATCAGCAGTTAATTAATTACAACTTTAACTACAATCATTGATTTTCATGGTCATGGTCTTCCAGCTCTTCTGGCACTCCTGACAACTAATTCAGTTTTTTCTTTAAGGTTTCAGGATCCACTGGTGATTCGGGGG